>JARUPZ010000883.1:0-27376 GCA_031213475.1 Nereocystis luetkeana | reverse complement strand
GGAGCTCCTCGAGCGCGGCCAGCCGCGGAAGCTGGCGCAACCCTCCGGTGGCCCCGGGGCCAGCGGGGGCGGCGCCTGACTCGAACGGCGCGGAATCTACCTGCAACCATGATCCGGCCGGAGCCGAGTCAGACTTTTGCGATTGGATTCGGGATCGCTGCGACGAGGGAGGGAGCGTGAAACCCGTCGAGGGCTCTGCTCGCTTGTTGATGTTAGCGGGGCGAAACGGCGAGGAGGAGGCGGCGGATTTGACCTCGTTTGGTAGCGGGGGGGAAGGGTAGCCGGCGCTGAGAGCAGAGTCTTCGGAGGCCGAGGACGTCTCTCCGTCGTCATCATTAGAGTCGTGGCCCCCAGCAGTCCTGCTGTGGTACGAAAACGACAAAACGAATGTACGGTACGTACGACGAGCAGCAGCAGCAGCAGGGAGGCATACAATACTCGTTACAGTAAAGCAAATGGGAGCAAGAGAAAAAGAAACATATTATTTTTTTCGTGCCTATTCTATTTTTGTATGACTAAAAACAAAACGCAACAACCTACGTGTGTGTATGGTACTGCTGTTAATAAAAAGACGACACGACATATACGACTCTAGATTGTTTTTTTTTTTTTTTTTTTTTTTTGCTCATCCCATTTATTATCTTCGCCCATCTTCTTCTCTCTCTCCTTCCAACTCGTAACTCAGATCCGGGGTCACATAGCAGGCTCTTCTCCCCCCTTCCCGCTACGGTACGTGCCTTCATTTTTTATCGCGAGAAGATTTCAGCCTTATCTTCCCTCGTCGACTCGCATCGAATTGTGCCTACCCACGCTGCAAGGCGCTCTCAACAATTGAATCCCTTTTTTATTTTTATTTTTGCAAATAAAGTCAAAGTCCGACCCTCCTGGGGCTCGAACCCAGGACTCAAACAAGTAGAATTCGAGGTTAACCACTTGAACCACCGGGGCGACCGTGGGATGATGTGATACGAAAAAATAATACCAGATACTACGTACATGGAAAAAAAAAAATCCAGTTCCGTCCAGTGAGACAGATGACTCTACATTATTTTATACCAGGTACCAGGTAGAAGACTCTACATGCAAGATAGATAGATTCTTCGTCTGATATTTTTTGGCGCCCCAAAGAAGATGTTTTATCTTTTTTTTTCCCCATGTCTTTTCGCACGTGTTTTATTATTGTTGTGGCTCCCGACACGTTTTTTTTTTCTCGTTTTACCCGAGAGCGAGCGGCCCGGGCGCATGTCAAAGCAAGCGGAAAACGTCGCTGCGCCCATGGGAATCGGTGGGTTGCCGTGCGGCGCGGCGAGGCGCGATGCGGCGCGGAGTGTGCACGGGCCGGCGCAGCAGCACGCGCAGGTCGAGGTAGCGCAACAACAACGAAGGTATAAGCAACGAGGTTGTATACATCTTTTATCTGTCGTTTGTTTTTTCGTTTTTTCTTGACTACTGTGAACGGGGAGAGCTGCTCTGCTGCTGCTACATATCATCCAGAAGAATACGATACTCGTATATATACCAGGTAAGATAAAAAAATGAAGATATTTTCCATCAACGCACCGGTGAGGTCTGGAGAAATCACCCCGTTCTTTCCTGCTGGGCTGCTCATCATTGCGAAGCTGCTGCTTATGGTGATGAGTCGATGGTTGCATGCGCCTCGTTTGCTGCTGCTGCTGCTGCTGCTGCTGCTGCTGCTGCTGCTGCTGCTGCTGCTGCTGCTGGGCCGGGTGCTGTTGCGGTCGCTGCTGCTGCTGCTGCTGCTGCTGCTCGCGCTGCTGCTGCTGCTGCTGCTCGAGTTGTTGCTGCTGCTGCATCACACGAATGCCACCGAGAGAACCTTGGAGGCGTGGTGGGAAAGTTTGGGCGCCGTACTGTTCCTGTGGGTAGGGAAAGAGTAGAAAAAATGGGGTCGTGTCCCGGAAGTCGGCTCCGTATCAGAGAGTAGTAGTCGTATGCAGTACATACAGTAAGTAAAATGCAATGCAAGTGAACGTTGAATTTTTCAAGTAAAAAAAGGCGATCCCGAAACGCAGGGACATAAAAATCAAAAAGTTCCACGGACAGCAGTGCACTACTAGCGAACCCCGGCCGCGCCGCGAGGCGAAGCGCTCGCCGCGCTGCGGCCAGGCAAGACTTTCTACTGCGACCGGGTTGCGATGCCTGCGGCCCGTCGCCATGCCCGGTGATCTTACCGGCGGAGCACAAGGCGGCGCTGGGTGCTGGAATCGATTGAACCCTCCGTCATCTCCGCGAAAGATTGAATGCATGCTGTGCACCAGATGTACTTTGGAAATCGCTTGCTTGCGCAGAAAATCCTTTGCTGCCGCGGTGGGTGTGCCCTAGCCCCACACACCGTGCGCGCGGGAGGGGCAGCGGTGGTGGTCGCGGGGCGTTCCTTCGGGAGCGCAGAGGAGAGGTGCTCGGTTCGGCGCGGCGCAGGTTGGGTTCAGGCCACGGCCGGAGAGAAAGAGAGGCAAGAGGCAGGTGATGGCGGCAGGTAGGTGTATAATAGTAGAGAGGTGGCGATGTTGTGTGATGATATGATGAAGCAAGATGACGATGGAACAGGGGAAGAGAAAGAGCGTGTGTTGTTGTTGTTGTTGTTGTTGTGTCGTTGTCTCTTGTGTGTGGCGGCCTGTACCGAAAAACTCGAGAATTTCGACCCAAAAACAAAAAAACAAAACAAAACAAAGAGGCAAAGAGTTTTTTGGTCGCTTCCCTTTTTTTTTGGTCGCCCGTCCGTGTGGGTGTGCGTGTGACTTGTTTGATGTGATGATGAGATCGACGCTTTGCTGTGTTTGACAATGATGGTATGTGTGCGATGAAATCAGATCGGATTTTCTGTTCGGCCGTGTCATGACGAAAGGAAGCAACCGGACAACCATTGGTCTTTTCTTTGGGGGCAAACTATTTCAGGAAAATCCGTGACGTTTGATGTGGAAGCATCGGATGATCTTTTTTTTTTTGTTTTGGGGGGTTTGGATTTTGGCGGATGATGATGATGATATTGATGATGATGATGATGATGTCCTATCGTGCGTATGTACCGTATGTATACCGTATGTACCGTATGCACAACCGTATGCACGTGGTGTGATGTTTCATACCCTGGTACGTTTTTTTTTCTTTTTTTCTTTTTTTTTTTCTCCTTTTTTTTTCTTTTTCTGAATTTTTGATGTTGCTGCAAGAAAGAAAGTGCAAGCGACGCAGGACGTTTTGTCGCAGCGTCCTCCGTCAATCGTTCGTTCGTTCGTTCGTTCGTTCGTTCGTTCGTTCGTTTGTTCGTTCGTTCGCCGGCATTTATATGTTTATTGTTTCTTTTGGGAGGTAGATATATGTATCTTTAACTTTAACTTCCCAAAAAGTCTTCGTATCATACGGCTGCTCCTGGTGGTGTGTACCAGGCATGTCGTATGTGCATGTATGATACGTTGTGTGGTGCAGCGAGCAGTGTACCAGGTATATTGATTGTTACCGCACTTCATATTTATTTGGGAAATGTAGGGACCATCTACGAAGCACTTTGATATGGACATAGTGCTTACATTCTCGGACAAATTGGTGTATCTTTTGACATTCCACGATTGCCCGGAAATAATAAATAATGGAGGACCGTTTGGATACACATTTCATATTCAAAATAATAACCAATCGTGGTATACCTTCTTCTGTACGACGATATACACAGGTACCAGGTACTATATACCACAGGTATTTAATACTGTTGTACCTACTATTTCATAGCCTACCACCTGGTGCACAAAAAAAACGGTCCACGCCCTGTGTTTCTTCGTATTTCTGACGATTTCACATGCATTGCATATATATATGCATTTTTTTGTGTTGTTGTGTCACCACATGATTTGCTAGCAGACTACTAAATTGTACACGCTGCAGACTCACCAGTCATCACTTTTTCGTCATCACATAAAATATACCTGGTACAAGATACAATACACATATACGAGTATACATACATCATCGAATAAATTCAACATCCATCGATGATAAATAATAATAATATGATGAATCTAGAACTACGCTATATATTGTCGGAAGGCAACCATATATAATAATAATAATATTAAATTAATAATGATCTTCAGCACGCTAGATGGTTTATTACCAGCTTTATTAAGTACGGTGTCAGATATACATATAAATAAATAAATGTGATATTGTTATTTATCGCAAATAAATGTATATGTGTGATGCTGCTTTGGTGGGTTTTCGTTTTTGGGCTGTTTGTTGTTGTTGTGGTGTTCTTGTTGGTGTTCTTACGTTTTTACCAATCAACAATTTTGTAGTTATAGTTGCTCTTCTTGTGGCGTTTGTTGTGGCTGGATGTGTCTTTTTTTTGTGTGTCAGAAATATGTACACATACATCTAACTATCTGTTTAAAATCTGATCTTAATAAGCTTCACATTCATTCCGGTTACATTTGCACACCTGGTACCATCACACACAGTGAATTAATAACTGTGTGGTCCTCTCTCGCCTATAATATATACCTGGTACCTGGTATATATATATATATATATACTTCGCGCTCGTCCGCCCTCGTCAAATCAATGGTGGATGTTATTATTATTTCTCTTGCCATCCGACAATGTGCCGCATGATCTTCAACAACATTGATCACTCATAACTTTCCCGAAAGAAGAAAACCTTGGAAACAAAATGAAACCCAAGCACCAAGTCTACCTCTCCCTTCTGTGCCAACTTCCGGCTTGTCTACTCCATTTGCTGTCCTTACTCTTTCCTTCTCAGTACGTTCTATTCTTAAATCCTCAGCTGCATCCAAGCTCCATCCCCACACCACATCGGTGTGGATCTGTCGTCCCCCTCCCCCCTGTTCCTTCTTCTTTCCTGGCGGTCCCTAAGCTGGAGCTTGGACCGCGACATTCTCCTCGAAATGGCGACCTGGGTGGTCACCGAGACGATGTGGAGCAGGCGTTCCTTCACCACCCCCTTCCTTGCCATCGACCACCATCCCTCCTCCCCACGACGTTTGCTGTCAGCTGGTGGATGAAGTTGCTGCCCTCTACCCCGAGGCGCCCAAAGCTTTCGATCCGCTCGTCGAAGGGCACATGTCCTGGACGCGTGAAGTGTTGGCGCTTGCGCGCCTCGGAGGTAGAGGCAGCTGATCCATCGTGATCAGCGCTGCCTCCTCGCAGGTGGACCGGCGCTTGCGGGTCTGCATGGGTGACGTCCAGCGGGATGGACTTTTCCCTGTATTCCCTGTTAGGAGCGTCCCGAAGGCCTCATCTCCTGACAACGATGTCCATCCGCAGGTTCCGGTCTGCAGTGAACGGTTCGCCGCTCTCCACTTGGTGTGGAATTCCTAGCCACTTCAGCGTGCGGGAGATCGCGTGAACCAACGGTTGATGCTGGTTTACCTGTGCCCCTGCTCTGGGACAGATGCGTGCGTGGCTTGTGTCTACGTCGACTGCGTCGCAGCAGGGGTACCTCACTGCCACGTGCTCCTCGATGCCCATGAAGCGCCTTCCCATGCCCACGAACTCCGCTGCTGGTATGACACGGAGCGAGTCTGTTGGCCTCGCCCGAAGGCAAGCAGTGGCAACTGCTCCTTGTAGACTCCTGTAGCGAGCTTTGGCGAAGGCACTTGGTCTCGCTCCCCCCCACCGGGTCGCCTGGTCCAGGTGGGCGTGCAGTCTCCGGTAGTCCCTCCATCGAGGCTGTGTGTGCAGCGTGCCGACCCTGATTCACCAGCTTGCCCAACTTCTGTTGAGCCTTCCGGGAGTTGGTGGTTGCGGCGTCATGCAGAGCCAGCATGTCGGCCTAAGGGGGCCTTGGGACCAGGTCCCCCTCTGCGCCCAAGCTCCATTCCAACCAAGATTCGGGGACGATTCCCTCCATCGCTTCCTTCGTCACGGCCCACTTGTCCCGAATCTCTCGCAAGCTGCCTCCGAGCTCAGCAATGATACTCGATTCAGGGAGACCCCTCTTAACTCTGTCTCCTAGCGGGCCCGTGAGGTCTGCCTAAACCTCCGGCAGGATGCCCACCCTGCTCCCAATTGAGGCAGACATTCGCCTCGCTTCCGTCGACGACAGCCCTAACCCTCCCGCTCCCGTAGAAAGGCGTGCTTGGGCTTGTTGGTAGGGTTTTAGAGTCAGTTGGCTAGCCGGGCACCCCTCCTGGAAAAACGATTGTGCGTCCGCCGCTCCCGGTAGCTCTAGGATATTTTCGTAGGCCCACTGAGCCCCGTTGTCGGGCCTTCGACATGCTTCGAGTGACAGCCCCGGGTCCAGAGCCCTTTCGAGGTAGCCCGTCCGCTGCCCGGGGAGCTTGCGGGGATGAGGGCCGCCGCGTGCTTGTCGGGCATGTTAGCGAGGCAGCGCGCAAGGCGGTCCGCGCCTCCATCCCTCACTACCTCCATTGCTCGCCGGTGGAAGGTAAAAGCTCTAACCGTGTTGGCCGTGACCCCCATAAGGCGGAGAGATACATCGTCCGTGTAGGCGAAGGATTCCACTCCTTCTCCCTCGAACTCCTGTTGGAAACGCTTCAGCCCCGGTCGCAACGCTGGACAGAACATTGCCGGCCCCATGGGGTCCCCTTGCTGGACACCGCTGGAGCAAGCGGTCGTCCTGGTCTCCCCTGAGTCCATCCGGAAATACACGTCGGTGGGTCTTGTGCCGCAGCACTTGGCTACAAACGGCGTGAGCGCTGGCACGCAGTTGGCCGCCTCTTCAAGCACCGCCGCCCGTTTAACCGTGTTGAAGGCGTTGGAGCAGTCGGTTAGAACGACCCAGTTGCCCGTCTCGTGTAACGTCCTAGCCCTCAGTCCCACATGCTCCACTCCTCCGGGTACGGCAACCCCAGACTGCCTCACCTCTCGGTTGACCTCCTCCAACCACGGCCGCCACTGTCGCACAGCCCCCGCGGTGATGAGCCGCCTCCATGTCATGCCCACGCAAACCGGTCGGCACTTTTCCCCCAAGGCAGTGAGGCTCGACTGCAAGAAGAGCTGCCAGAATTCAGGCGGGAATGGTATGTTATGTTGATGTTGTTTGACTTTGAGAGATTACTATTATACCTACTTGATATATATATATATATATATACATACAAGGTTGGCCTCCGGGAGGTGCCTGGGGGAGTGGCGCAAAAACGAAATAATACTCGTCGTATGAAATACCTGCACACACACCTGTTTAGAACTATTAATAACAACTGCATCCACCCATCATTAGTAATAGTGCGAAGAAAAAATACATGTTTTTTAGGACAGACTTCTGTACACTATGCTGTTGTTTGTGGAAATAGTGTGCGATCATTTCAACAGTATAAAAGAGGGGGTATATACGACCGGTACTCGTAAGTGGATATTGATCCTGAACAGATGACTCGCGGTGATCAATTCAATGCTTGCGGCGTGAACGTAAGTATATCCTATTAATATGTACCAGGTATATATGTATGTATGTGTACGCATACCTAGTATGTATAATATGTATGTATGTATGTATGTCATGTATGATGCATGCATGCATGCATGCATGCATGTATGTATGTATGTACGTATATGTTTTAACTATATATGTATGGTACGTATATTATGCATATACGTACAAGTATGTACATATACTGTAGTATGCATGTATACAAATTTACGTATGATAGATATTAGGCGAAGCTGATTCGCGGATAACTCCCGCCGCCGGACGCCTGTCTCTGTGAGGTTTCTTCGCCGCGGGGCGAGCCCCAGCCTCGTGTACACCCGTCGGCGCCACCGATCCGCCCACGCAGCCCCGCGAGAGTCCCGTGTACCCACAACAGGTCGGAATATTGACGAAGTACTGCTCTTTCAGCGACCTGGGGGTGTTACCCTCTCGCGCGCCACAGAAGAGATGTGTTTTCAAGTGTTGGTGTTGTCGGGTAAGCTCTCTCCGGCCGCGAACCCACCCAGAGGCTTCGCCAGCCTGAAGGGGCTGACCTCGAGGGGGGGCTGGGAGCTCGAGGTCTATGATAAGAATTGCACCCCGAGCCGAACAAAATGCCATCCAGGTCTCGTATGGCGATAACGTCGAAATAGTTTCTACCATCATCATGTTATCGTGCAGTACGAGGAGGTGTCAGTAGACGAGTACGGCAAACATCGAACTCTCACGGACAGAAACCATCGCGTCGGTTATTGATATTGAGGCAGCTTACATGGCACTCAGCATCTGGCTCTCGGTAGATTCTTGGATACCCTGCGCGTTGCAAGGTCAACTCACCATTTCTCTGTCGCTCGAGAGGATCGATCAATCCACCCAGAATCGAGAGCTAAAGGGAACAGTAGACTGCAAAACGTTACGTATCTAATGCTATTACGGGGGACCATATTAAATAGGGCATACGGCAAACACAAGAACCTATGTATTTCGCTATTTTTACCAACAGGATTTTATCCTATTTACTATGGTCCCCCGTAATACCAGAGATTAAGGCTTATAAACTCGATTTCCACCACAGTTTCGCCCACTAAACCTGACTTATCTCTTCTACGAGTAAATCAGGAACCCCGATGTGAGACTCTGAGTGTCCAAGTTTTACCTCCGGTTTTCTCGGTATCGGACTCGGGATACAACCATCGCATTGCTCTCATCGTTCCTTCCTGGGTGTGTTTTCTAAGTGAGTGAGTTTTACAGGTTCTTGAACATGGTATATTCCCCTTTTTTCCTTATGTTGGGGGAGGAAGGTGACAATCGAACCCCGGACCTCGCTCTTCATAGTCTCACGTTTTGCCGACGACGCCATCGAACAGAAAAGTATAGTAAAAATGTCACGTAACAATCGCTACCAGAGTTTGGCTTATAAACTCGATTTTCACCTCAGCGCCAGTTGAGGTTTCGACATTTAAATATGGCAGTAGCAACAGGGGTTATTCGCATGGATTTCTTAGAGATTTGCAGTTGGCGCGGACCACAGAGGAGCTAGGAGTAGGCGGAGGTGCGGAAATTCAGCAGCACAGTGGTATGGTACTGCTTAACTTCGTGCCCCATTCGTAGGCACCCCCGGAGTCGTTTCATGGCCCAGACAATGCTGCCAGCTTCCAAGTCCAGGGGGTCCAGTGCCTCTCGGAATCGAGGGTAGCGCGGCCGAAATAAGCAATGGGACGTACTGAGCTCTTCGGTTGATCTTGTTCGAGCGCGGCACCAAAACCGTCGATGCAGGTGTCCCAGTACACGTGGAAGGGGCGGGAGCCGACCGCTACAGCGTCCCTCAGGGAAGACCAACATCGATTGGGCAGCGAGCTTGGCGAGGATCTGGCGTACGATAACTCCCATACCTGGCAACCAGACGTACTTAACCCCCTTCCGGAGAAATGTGGTGAGAGAGGGCGCATCCGTTTGGACAGGTCGGGTAGGAATTTTCGATAGTATCGCACGCCGTTTATCGGCTCCACGCACGTTGCGAGTGGCATGTCGGTGGCTTTCGTTGACGATTTACTGCTGTCCCTTACAGCTGGGCCTTCCTTTCTTTATCGTTTTTGACGTACCCTGCCGGCTTCGTTACCTTGCCGTTCAGAGGTGTGGGAGTGGGTTTTGAAGACCCGTATCTTCGACTCGTGTTCTAGCTCGTGGAATCGGGGTTTCCACGAATTTCCCATAATTTTGCGTATACGGCTCATCAGAGTAGGCTAGTGTTATGGTGCTGCTTTGAATGAGGCTGAAAGCCCGGTAATTATCTTGGCTCAGGTACTGGGATCGTATTTGTAGTACTTGGGAGGCGTATTTTAGATGGAAAAACCAGGGGTTTCCCCTGCGAGGCACGAGCTTGGCTTTCAGTCTCGCGTGCACGAAAGGAATGAAGCTGCTATTTTCTTGTGTCTCTAAGCAAATAACACACACGTGAGTAAGTACCAACGAGTACCGGCCCAACAGGAAAACCTGTCTAGGGACACAAAGCGTTCCGACCTTGATTTTAATAACAGCCGGTAACCGCAGTTGTTGCCCTGTGAAGCGTATGTCGGATATGAAGCGAAGATACATACCAGGTACGTATCAGGACACACAACAGAATAGTACCAATCATGTCACCAGCCGTAGGCAATCATACATTAGGCGGCTTGGGTATGTGATCTCACAGTCTACATACCATGACTTTAAAGTGCCCAAGATACGCACAGCAGCGGTTGTTCGTCTGTCTCGGACGTGTGAGCGAGGCGCGGTTGAACCTCTGGCGCGGAGTAGGCAGAGATGTTCTACAACAGCCACAGCTGTGTTGAGCTCATCATGCAATGCATGTGTCAGGTTTGTGGCCAAGATACGTGCGAGTGCACTCGTTGCCGTATGTGCCCGCAGTAGTGATCGCATTTACGATGAAAATCACCTGTTATTCTCCGCGGAAAGTGCGCGAAGCGCTCTAGACTCTTGGCTTTGCGCCTGATCTACGTCCTTCACGGCAATGCTGCCACTCGTAAAAGTTAAAGTTTTGGCATCGCGCAAGCCGGCGACCGGCGGCCGTTCAGGCCGCCGGCGAAGCCCCTAGTATATTTTAAGAATAGAACGTAATGAGAAGAAAAGAGCCGGGACAGCAAATGGAGTAGACAAGCAAACAGTTGGCACAGAAGGGAGGTAGACTTGATGCATATGGGTTTCCTTTTGTTTCCGAGGTTTTCTTCTTTCCGGAAAGTTATGAGTGATTATTGTTGAGGATCATGCTGCACATTGTCGGATGGCAAGAGAAATAATAATAAATTAAGTACCCTACCTGGGGCATGTACGTACGTGCGGCAACCGCCCGCGATGCGAAGTGTATGTGGCGTCCGAGCTGTTTTCTCCAGAAGCATGGCGCCGGGACGCTTTGCATTATCAAGTCGCCAGTTTGCAACTACGGTCATAATTAAAAAAACTATATTCAATCATGGACCTCTGTCCGCTTTGCGTAGTAATTTGATGTACTTTTCCTTCCTGAGCGAGCGTAGCGGGCGGCGTGGGCCGCCCGCGGAGCGAAGCGCCTTGTACATACATAGAATAGAACTACATACTTAGATCGCAACCCCTGAGCGTGCTCGGTTGGTGCATCCCTGGCCTCTCAGAGCCCCCACTTCCGAACCGCCTCCTTTCATTACTTGCCGGACCTTTCCAGCAGTTCTTTGTTTTCTCGGTCCTTTCTTCCTTTTTTCTTCTTTCGTTTTGTGTGCATGCGTGTTCTCCGAGCACGGCATCGCGGGAGGACCCGGCACCGTCGCGGGTGTCAGTGGGTGCTGGCGGGTAGAGGGGGGGTTGCAAGGAGCGCGGTCGCCGCTTTCGTGCCTAGGCGTCGCGTGTGCCTCGAGACACGAGGGATGCATGAACGGGCTTTGTCTGGCTTCGATTCATGATTGTTGATAGAGTATGTACGAGTTTATAAAATTCGTTCGGGAGGGCAAGATATTATACAAGCGGTGCTTATTTTTGCGATCACGCTGAAGTTGAAAGAGGGAGGTGTGCAGTTTGAACACCAACGTGATCGAGCTGGCGAACGACGGCCACGGTGAGCACCGGGCTTCACGCGGGGCGGGCGACGGGGCTGATTGTGGCAGAGAGTGATAAAAGCCTTACCCGGACCGAATCGGTAGCGAGGTGGTCGCGAGAGGTGCGGGCGGCGTACGAGGCTGAGAGAGAAGCTCTTCTGTGCGATTTTTTTTTTTTTTTTTCGACCGGGTGTAAGGTGTTCCAATCAGGCAGAAAAATATTACACGAGAGTGACGGTGATTTTTTTTCCTTTCCGAGTTTTCGGTTTCATTTTCATTGTTTTTGCTGCTGTGCCGTGCTGTGCTTTCGCTTTCTTCGTACATACAGTGCAGACATAACTGGTACCAGGTAGAGCATATCGAAAGAAGAAAATAAGTACAGACAGCAGTAGTATCCTACCTGGGGTGTATGTGCGTACGTACGACATCCGCGACGCGAAGCGTATATGTGGCATCCAAGCTGACGTCGGAGCTGTTTTTTCCTGAAGCATGGCGGCGGGACTCTTGGCATTATCAAGTCGCCGGTTTGCCGTTACGATCCTTGAAAGCACTAAACTCAATCGTGGACATCTGTTCGCTTCGCATGATTTGATGTACTTTTTTCCTTCCTGAGCGAGCGTAGCGGGCGGCGTAGGCCGCCCGCGGAGCGAAGCGCCTTGTACATACATACATACATACATACATACATACATACATACATACATACATACATACATACATACATACATAACATACATACATACATACATACATACATACATACATACATACATACATACATACATACATACATACATACATACATACATACATACATACATACATACATACATACATACATACATACATACATACATACATACATACATACATACATACATACATACATACATACATACATACATACATACATACATACATACATACATACATACATACATACATACATACATACATACATACATACATACATACATACATACATACATACATACATACATACATACATACATACATACATACATACATACATACATACATACATACATACATACATACATACATACATACATACATACATACATACATACATACATACATACATACATACGTTGTACATGCATGCGTGGACAATACATATTATAGCAGCAGTAATATGTTCTGCCATGGCTATTATATCGGTTTTACTCATTCATGATGAAGCTGTTGTGTGCGGTTTTCGCCCAGCACGATCAACGGTCGACATGCTGGTCGTCGTGCGCCGACTGCAAGAACTTGGACGAGCTAGAAAAATCTCCCTGTAAATGTGCTTCGTCGATCTGCAGAAAGCATATATATTATGACACCGTCGACCGTGAGCTGCTGTGGGTGGTGCTCGCACGCTTCGGCGTACCACCAGAGAAGATGCTAACCGTTATCCGCCAGTTCCACGAAGGCATGCGAGCTCGCGTGCGTACGGATGACGGCGAGCACTCGGAATGGTTCTACATCACTCAGGGGCTGCGGCAAAGATGTGTCTTGTCACCACTACTTCTGTTCAATGTCTTCTTCGCTGCTGTGATACACGCCGTGCTGGTACGCTTCAGTGAAGACCCAGATATTTTGAGGGACTTGGTTCACCTCGAGGAGGACCTCGGCGAGAATGGGGTCAAGGTTGACCCATTAACTTGCGTACGGAGGGCAGTATGGGGTATGCTGTACGCGAACGATGCAGGCATTGTGTCTATGTCGGCGGAAGGCCTTTAGAAAATGATGACCGTCAATGTGACCGTTTTTGAAGCAGCAGGCCTCACCGTATCCGAAAAGAAAACGGAGACCATGCTGCTGCGGACACCGAACCAGGCACCTCAGTGTTAAGATCACGGACAGCGGGACACTTTGTATCCCTGGACAGGTCTGCTTATTAAGCCGGCACTCGTTGGTACTCACGTTGATGTTCGCTTAGAGATAGAAGAGCCACTTTATTCGTTTCGTGCACGACGGTGACTGGGACCACGCTCGTGCCTCTCTTGGAAAACCCCTGGTTTTCCACCTAAGATGCGCCTTCCAAGTACTACAAATACGTTCCCAGTGCCGGAACCCAGGTAATTACCGGGCTTTCAACCTCATACAAAGCTGTATCATAACACTAGCCCACTCTGATGAGCCGTATATTATGCAGAATTATGGGAAATTCTTGGAAACCCCGATTCCACAACTAGAACATGAGTCGAAGATGCGGCTCCTAAAAACCCACTCCCACACCTCTGAACGGCAAGGCAACGAAGCCGGCAAAGTACGTAAAAAAGAATGAAAGGAAGCGTAGCCTCAAGGGGCAGGAAGAAATCGTCAACAAAAAACCATCGCCATGTCACCCGCGCCCCGCGACGGGGGGGGGCGAGGAAGATGTAGGGAAAGTGAAAAGGGAACATGAAAAAAAGACGAGAAGAAAAATATCACGGAAGATGTCAAGAGACATCGAACCTCACCGCTCGTCATCGAAGCTGCGGCGGGACAGAGATATAGACGGACAATTCAGTGTTTGTACCCGTGGGCGGCCTTGTCGTCGCAAGCGCTGACAATATGCCAGATATCACACAACGGGTCCGACTCACATGGCATGCTACAATCGGTTCAAATGGGAACTGTAGGATATGGAGGAGATGCCCCGTTCACTCTACAAGTGCGCATGCTAAAGGCCGAGGTGATGGAGACCCTGCTGTACGGGTGCGTGACGTGGACTCTTGGTCAGGAGCAATTCGCTGAGCTCCGAGCGGCACACCACAAACTCCTCCTACGGATCATTGGCTTCCAGCGCCGACAACGCACTGACCACCTCATGTCGTACGCCAAGGCCCTGAAAAAGGCACAATGCGAGAACGTTGAGGCGACCATCCGCAAACGACGCCTCTTCTTTGCGGGGGCCGTACAGTGGCTGACCAATGAGTGGCTGACCCGCCGGGTGATGGTTGGGACGATGGCTGGTGGGGAGAACCCAGGGTCTGGCCGACCGGAAAATAACTAGGCCCAATGTCTAGCAGACGACCCCAGGGTTTTTCAAGCCACCGAGGGGTCCACGGAAAGCTTCCCTCTGCTGTTCCGAGTAAAGACGGTGTTTATGGCCGAGGGCGGCTAATAAGAGCGGGAAGTGGTACCGGGGGGTCGTCGAAGCGGCGGGCTGTTCCGTGGTGAGGTGGCACAGGGACGAGGCACAGAGGAGCCGGCTGCGCCACGCAGTTGAGGACGCCAAAAACGGCGACAAGGGGAGGGGGGGAGGGGGGAGGGGGGAAGGGCAGCCGTACTGGCTGCCGTACTGATAGAGCTGTCGCCGAATGCAGAAACGAAACGATAGATCGGGTGGCTAGGTATCGGTTCGACTACTTAGCTCTTCTTACAGATTTTTGCCTGTGACTCCCTCTCCTTCGTGTTGCTTCGCCCGCGCAGCAGATATCTGTCTTTCCTGAGTGCGTCTGTTTTCCGTCTGGCAGCCTTCCTGAAGTCCTTGCGTCGATTGTAGTCTGCTTCATTTCAGACTTTGGTTTTTTGTTTTTTATATTATCATCATTATTATTAATAATGGCCATCCGACAGTGTGTAGAATGACTAACATAAAGTAAAGAACTCTCCAGAACAAAAGCGTGGCTGTATCACACGACAAATCAACCAACATCCCTCCATCTCATCCACCAAAAAACGACCACCACTCCACCCCGTAAGAAGCATCTACCAAAACCCCGCTGTCTATCAAAATGGCTCTGGTTTATAACTGCTACGCGCATGTTTCAACGCGCAGAGGGTCGTTGCGGTGTTGCTAGTCTACACTGCTATTATTGGTATTACGGGGGACCATAGTTAATAGGACCAAAGGTACACATAAAAACCTAAATATTTAACCATTTTTACTAACAATATTTGGTCCTGTTAACTATGGACCCCCGTAATAGTACCAAGGAGAGAGTCACTGCGGTTTTTCTCTCTCTGTAGCTCTTCTACCCCCTCCAACCCTTCCCCCCGCACACTATACTACTACTGTTACTTGCCGTACCCCTGACCCTGCCACCTCCAACCGCAAGAGCCCAGTCCTCCCCCCAAGCACTCCCGAAGAAGCATTCACCAAAAACCCGCTGCCCATAGAAATGGCTGGTTTATTATTGCTACGCGCATGTTTCAACGCGCAGAAGGCCGTGCTGTGTTGCTGGTCTTTACACTGCTATCGGTAGTATACGCTGCCTTTTATTTTTATTTTTTGTTTTATTGTTTCTTTTTGTTCTTGTTTTTTCTGGTTTTGCTTGACAAATTGTTTGTGTTGTTGTGTTATCGTGCGTATGCCCGGTATACGATGGCATTTCACTTGCTTGACACTTGACTTTGCGATTATTTTTTTATTTTTTGGTATTCTTCAGCCTCACAGTCTGTGACCACAGAACCAGTACTCGTATCTCATTAGGATAAGGAATCAGGACGGGCGGACACTGGGTGTGTGTGCTGATGAAGCTGAGTAGAAAGGATGATTTAATGTGAACACGAGACAACAACGACAATAACAATTGAATATTATACCACAGGTATATAGTCTTAGTCTTGGAGCACGATTGCTACCACGTCATATATATATTATGTATTCGTATGTATATATATATATGCATACCAGGTAGATAGTATTATATGGAGGAGTATTCACACATAGTCATACATAGACATGCATAACAACACCACATCTCCGTGCAGTGCGTGCAGTAGTGCTATATTATATTGTATGTGCCCTGAAAAAAAAAAGAGAAGAAGAAGGGAAACCGACGGGCAAAGCCTCTGACATTTTAGAGAGCGGGAATAAATCTGTTTTTCTTCCTCCGCTCTGCTGCTGCGCTGTGCTGGATATTTTTCTTCGTTGATTCAGTCGGTGCGACCTGTTTGTTGTTGGCGTTATGATACTGCTTGTACTGCTTTGTATGAGATTGAAAGCCCGGTAATTACCTGGGTTTAGGCACTCTGGAACAGTTAGTCCGCGTTACGATGATAGTATTAATACGTATTAATATGATATTAATAGTACATTAACAGTTATTTCCGACGAACATCCATCCACAAATCCACACACGTACGTGCCCATACATACGTGGGACCGCCGTATCTCAAGCAATATTTTTTATCTTACCTTCTTGTACTCCATGATAAAAAAGTTAAACAAAAGCAGAGTGTGAAAAAAAACAATATGCCGTGTGTACTTACCCTACGTTCTGTGGTAAATAAGGTAAAATCATTAATTTCATATTATGGGCGAACCTGGTGGTTTGTGTATGTATGCCGACGCGCGGCACTACCACCACAGCACAGGCACGCTGCTGCTGCAGCTAGCTGTACATCATCCTTTTTCCATGCCATTCCTGGATCTTTAGTTTTCCACGCAACGCACCGGACCGTCTGGCTTTTTTTGGTGTATACGTATATCATGCACACAGCTACTTACTCTGGATACCTTTTTTTGATGTTATAATCTGTTAACGAGTACCAGACAGAGGTAGTACTTACTTGTTACTGTCGGTGCAAAATTTAAGTACAACATGACATCATGTGCGAGTACAAAAATAATGCAATACATCCAGCGGTCTACCGAGCCCACCCCCCACACGACCCCCAAAACCCATACCAGGTACCTGCTTATTTCTACCTGCCACCACACCACATCATGATGACCATCATCCTGTCTGTGGTACGTACGAACATTCAAGTTTTTTTTTTCGAGTCGAACTCGAAAGGATTTTTTTGTTTTTTAGTGATTTGAGCGGACCACACCTTTTTTTCCATGAGATTAAAAGCTTGACGGCGAGAGTTCCGCAGCAAGCAGGAGTTCAGTTCAAATTTTCGTTTTTATTAACAATTGCGAGGCATTTTACGAGGGCATTTTTTTATTTTCAGTTCTTCCGGTATCTGCTATTATTATTACATAATAATACCGCAGCAGGGTCTAGACTCCTATCAGCATACCATCGACACGAAGATATGTGAAGTATACCTGGTACTTCTGTATTATACCACGCACGATCCTACAGCTGCTGAAATATACCACCATTCGTCTGCGGCCCCCAGCAAACATATGCTAAAAACTACCTGTGTATATGTATAGAGAAAGTAGTATTAAATAGTGGCCGCGTTGTGATGATGGAACCGCTCTTCTTCTCGTCATGCTCGCTCGTGTATCACATCGATCGCCATTTTTTTACAGAACAATGTGTAATTATGTAATTATGTAATTAGGCACATGTGGCCATGAAGAATCACCGATGCAAAGTACAACAATATATACACGACCTACCTACGTTGTTCGTGATATTTCATCGTTTTGTTGTTGTATATACGAAGCATAATATAGTATATATATATATCTATATTGATGATATTCAGTCGCAGTATGTACTTACTATTAATATGTATATATACTTGTTATTATGTACAACAAAAGAAGAGTTGTTTCTATTCGCTATTCGCACAACATAAAGTAAAAACATGTTTTCTTTCCGTCTATTAATCTATTAATAAGCGCAATTACTTCCATTAGACGGCGGTTGTGAGGCCAAAAGAATAAGAAGGATAAAAATATCACAATCGTCGTCCTATAAAATATAGGCTGCTGTTAACTCATATTAATGGCAAAGTTCTCGAATAGTATAAGTACTTAGGCATGATCACCCGTCTTGTCTGTGTGTTCTTCACATTAAATATCCCGCTAATCGCGGCAATGATTGAGATGTATTAAATAAATGATTACTATAAATACGTCATTTTACCGACACCTGGTTGGTATACGTAGACATGACATTATACTATTTTACACGGTAATATAATATATCGATATTACCGGTGACCTTAATACTTGTACCTACCTGTAGATCCATATATTATACATACGACCAGCAGCAGATTATACAACTGCTGTGCCTATTACCAGTCACCAGCAAATATCATTCATAATACAGATGTTTTATGCTTCGAAGTATAGTGTGGTACCAGGTATGTATTATACCTGGTATATATCTTCGTGCATACATACCCTGGTACAAATAATAATGCTACCATGCTACTTACTGCAAAAGTCCAACTTGAATCAGGGTAGGCATATACAGCATCAATCGTTCTATGCGCGATACCTGGAACGCATTATTATGCATAGACATCATAGATACTCAAGCAGCAGTAATATCATGATATTACATGCATCAAATTCATATAAAGAACCCGTTTTTATTGTGTCGTACCAGGTATTGTACCAGTCAGTATATTATTATTATTTCTCTTGCCATCCGACAATGTGCAGCATGATCTTCAACATTGATCACTCATAACTTTCCCGAAAGAAGAAAACCTCGGAAACAAAAGGAAACCCATGCACCAAGCCTACCTCCCTTCTGTACCAACTTTCAGCTTGTCTACTCCATTAAATTTATTTGCTGTCTTTGCTCCTTCCTTCTCATTACGTTCTATTCTTAAATCCTAAGCTGATCCAAGCTCCATCCCCACGCCATCAATATTGTTGTTACGTACCAGGTACCAGGTATTGCGTTTTTGCCATTTGAAAACTTCCAGCTCAGTCTCGGTATACCAGGTATATATATCAAGTACCAGGTACCATGCATGTTAGGTCGTAAATAAATAAATGTAGAACAGTAGTAGTAGTAGTAGTAGTAGTAGTAGTAGTAGTAGTAGTAGTAGTAGTAGTAGTAGTAGTAGTAGTAGTAGTAGTAGTAGTAGTAGTAGTAGTAGTAGTAGTAGTAGTACATTTACCGGCATACATACGTGATACCCGGTCGCCCCGGTGGTTCAAGTGGTCAACCTCGAATTCTACTTGTGTTTGAGTCCTAGGTTCGAGCCCCAGGTGGGTCGGACATATGACTTTATTTGCAAAAATAAAAAATAAAAAGGATTCAATTGTTGAGAGCGCCTTGCAGCGTGGGTAGGCGCAATTCGATGCGAGTGGACGAGGGAAGAAAAGGCTGAAATCTTCTCGCGATAAAAATGAAGGCACATACCGTAGCGGGAAGGGGGTAGAAGAGCCTGCCATGTTACCCCGGATCTGAGTTTCGAGTTGGAAGGAGAGAGAGAAGAAGATGTGCGAAGATAATAAATGGGATGAGCAAAAAAAAAAAGGTACGAGTAGGCATGCAGAAAAAATAAACGAATTTCAAACAACGAAGCCATTTTTATTAATAATAATAGAAAAATATAAAAAAGTTACGGCAACCGATACACCATCACAGAAAGTATTTCATTGATTAGCAATACATACATAGTTTACATTGACCTTGGTTTACGTTGACCTTCTCTACGTACCCGCCCCTCACGGGCCTAGAAGCGATCTACTTTCAATTTTCTGTTGGCATGCCCTTTCTAAAAGCGTACCTATTATAATATAGCATACCCTGGCATACCCCTGGTTGTATGAATCTGACATGTTACCATTAACCCTTTTAGAACCACAGTCCCGTTTTGGGGACAATTTGGGACAGACTACTTGGAATTTGGCTGGTGTGTCCCCAAAACGGGACTGGAGTTCTAAAGGGGTTAACATGAAGGTATGTTTAGCATACCTCCTTAGCCGCATCCTGGCTCCATCCCGACGCAATGGTCGCTATATTTTGTCACCCCCCCCAGAGTAGAACTTACATACTACCTCGCACTAGTAAGTAGTAGAGCAGGGAGGAACATCGTGTGTTATTGATAGAAGAAGAGGAAATGAGGGCTATATAGACGAAATTCAATGTTGGTCAGGAGTGTAAACATGGTGGTAACATCAGGAAATTATATTTATCGGGTTCCCATGGATACCTCCTCTCTTGTCTTGTGAAGATTGATTCGAGCGTGTGAGACCGGAATGATGTGTTAACAATCATTGGTAGAACACCCACAAAACGTTTTTCACTACAAACACTGAAGCTCCTACGTACGCGCGCACCATGAATATACTTTTTATAGTTCGTCCTACCCTGGTATGTATTATTAATAGACTATTGCAACGAGTGTACGCTTCGTTTATGGAAGTCCAGCATTGTTTTGCTGTGTGTGCGCACGTTCGTCATTTTATCAGGCATTCGAAAGATATATAAAACAAGTGTGCAGCGTACATTGTACTTTTCAAACCATAAACAAAAACGCTTTGAATGGCAATCAGAATTATGCGAAGGGGGGCGAGATTTGAGTTGCACATATTGTAGGGAGGGCCATGAATATTTGAAAAACTGCACACAGACCAAACCCGTGGCATATCGGAAGCTTCTTCAAAAATTGAATATTTGCGAGCTTGGTGAGATGTTGATACTAAGATCAGAGCGTGCTATAACACGGGTCGTGCAGGTTTTAGAGTGCTCTTCAAAATTGTGACAATGTAGTTACGAGCGAAGGCTGTTAAGATTTCAACTTTTGACGGCGACGATAACATCACGACCCCTTGCGAGCCTCACGAAGCGTCCGCCGTCCGCCATCACAGTGCCATCCATCATCGCACACACCGCCCGATGACAGCTACTATAATCCCGATGCGTGAGTTCCTAGCGACAGCTACACGTTCCGAAAAAATGGCATACGAGGGCGACCGTTAGCACGGCAGAAGTCGAAGGGGGACGAAGGAACCCCCCGTCAGTCAGAGCTGTTGGGGCCCACGAGTACCCCTACCACACTGCTGTATGAGGCATGACCCCTCCCGTCCGACTAGACTGAACCCGGTACGCTACGTGGTGGTTGACGACGACATTTGTGGTTATTCGTTGTTGTTATGGTGGTGGTGGTATGGTCGGGAAGGCCTGTAAAGGGTTCACAAGGGGGTGTATCGGTAGGGCTACTTCTCACGGCACGAGTTGTTTTGATATAACGTACAGGTCGCTCGTCTTCTAAATATCACAACGGTCTGCTACATATGGATATATGTGTGCAACTGTGAATCTCAAGTCGTTGCTCTAACGTCAGTTCGCAATATCTGTCATGCAAGATCGTGCACGAACAGGAGGTGTTCCTCCGCTCTTGTGGATATTGACTCTTGTACTAAAGTAGCCACAGGTCTTCGTAGATCTGATGATAGTTGAGGCGGGGATTCCCAGCCTCCGTCACCAAGTAGTTGCTGACGACAGCTGTCATAATCGTCGATGTGAGATGAACCGTGTCTTGTCTCGTGATCAGTTCCGCTCGGCTCGCCGTGCCGAGCATCCCCGATACCTCGCGTGTCCCACACGCTATACCTCACAAGAAGAGAAGCCTGCTGCAGACCCAGGGCGGACCTGAGATACACAGATATCTCACATTGGCATCGATGGCAGGACGTTGTACACACATATAACACACGTCAGTATGTATGATAGCGTTCACGACGTGGTAAATGGGTGGGTGGTACAACGGTATCAATCCTGGGAGAAGACCTTCTGTTTTGTGTCTCCCTGTCTGCTAACCCTATACCCTACGGTAGCTCCGTGTACCTGGCATCTCTTTAATATCGGCGTCGTCGACAGGACTACACAACATGCCAGGATACGTGGTATCGGGCTCTTCTTTAGCTTGCCCACGGGGAAAGAAAGAACCCAGCCTTTCCGTTCGTTCGTTCGTTCGTTCTATATCCGCCTTGATCCGTGTTTTTCGATGCTCTTCGCCCGCGCCTAGGGGGCGGGGGCTTTCGTCTTGATTTTCGTCACCCTGAGCAATCGCGGGCCGTTTCCCTTGCCCTTCCAACCGCCGTGCCACCAAGGATGTCAATAGACTCAGCGGCAGCGTGAGGGGCGGTAGCCACACCCGCGATCACCAAACACCCATAGGACGTCCTACCACCTCCTCTCCATGCGGGGTTGGGCACTGGTACAGTGTGTACTCGCGGCAGTGATCTACTGGCAGCGACTATCCACTGATTGAGCGCGCCGGTGGATGCTGCCCCAGAATACTTGTCGTTGCTTTAGTCTGAGAAACACGCCTTATTATAAGATGGTAAACCCGTCAAAATGTGTTTCGGACGGAGACAGGAGGGAAGAGAGAGAGGACGGGGAGTATTGAGGCCGGTCTCGTGCTTCGGTTGCTGGTGAAAACCTACTACCCTGTGTCCCAATGGTAGGCGCGACGGAGTAGCAGTAGTACTGTACATATCAAGAGCGTGTTGCAATGCGCCTGCGTGGACGACCAACATACTGATACAATCCAGTGCACTGATTGCTGACGGAGACAGCACGATATATATACGTACTGATTTGAGGCTGCCAGTGCCCAGCCCTAGCCGTTTGTCTTCCAGACTTGCGGGCTTGCGTGAGGTCCCATGCACGACCGGAACAACCCCCCCCCCTACCGCAGGTCTCGGTGGTATGAGGGAGTCTCACCTGACTCTCTGGTGCCCAAGGGTCCAACGAGTTCTGAGGGGAGGAAAAAAAAACGAGCAGCCTCCTTTCCAGGTTCGTGGCGCTAGCCCAGCCGGGGAGAGGGGGGCGGGGCTCTGGCGCTGGACGTAAACCCGTTGGAACACGTACTGCTACGGTAGGGTGTACGGCACCTATCTGGTGCATTTTAGAAGACTCGCAGACTTGAGGAGGTCCGTGCCTTCGGCCGATAACAAGGTCAGTGAGTTGGCTGGACTTCTTGGCTACCAGGTAGTTGTTAGTTGGATTAGTTGGGTGTGGCGAAGTGAGTCAACTATTACGGGGGACCATAGTTAATAGGGCCTATGGTATACATAACAACCTATATATGTAACCATTTTCACTAGCAATACTCGGTCCTCTTAACTACGGTCCCCCGCAATAACCGCCTTTTTTGTATTTCGGTATAAAACAACGATAAAAAAGCGAAACCCGAGCCACCACGCGCCAGTGGGATATACACAAAAATACAAAATTCTGCAGATTACCGCCCGCAACCAACTGCAGTGCCTATCCGGCTAATAACTACTCGGCGACTTATAGTCGGCCAACTCACAGCCCTATATGCTAATCATGGAACCTACCTACTTATCTAATAACTAGCCGGCGACTCACAGTCATCGCCAGCCAACGCAGAGTCCTACTAATCATGGAACCTCTTTAGCTCACCGATAATTATGTCAGCGGCTTAGACCTATTCACTACTCATGGAACCTACCAAGCCAACTAACAACTAGTCGGTGACTTGTAGTCGACCAGCTCACAGCCCTAGTAATTATGGAACATACCTAGCATACTACTAACTAGTCGGCGACTTGTATCAACCAACTCACTGCCCTACGAATCATGGAACCTACCAACGGTAGCTAACTAATATCTAGTCCGTGACTTATAGTCAGCCAACTAGCTGCCCTACCAGTCATGGAACCTACCTGGCCAACTAATAACTAGTCGGCGACGTGTAGTCAACCAACTACAATAACAGCCCGACCACTGATCGATTTTGATTTTGTAAGCGAAGGATACCGTCGCATGGGCTTGAGCACTTATCTCAAGAAACGTATTGTGAATGCGCATCAGATCTAGTAACGGGTGCAGGACATGAAAAATACCTTACGACACCACAATCAAAAATACCAAAATAAAAAACACACTACTAATAGTTGGGGTGGGGGTTTCTGGAAGATAATTTCGGAAAGCTGTGTTTTTTGCAGAGTGTTTTCTTTTGAATGTATGCCCGCCCCCCGCCCCCCCGGTCTCAAAATATGCGTACTAGAGAGTCGGATATTTGTGTTCACGTGCATCCCTGAATCTAAAGGTAATGGGTAGTTTTGAGAGTTGCAAGGGCTCAACAGTTTCGTCAGTGGGAGGCGTTTCGGCCCAACATCGCAACCCCTACCGCCACCCAAGGTGCTGTGTACGCTAGCGATACGTAGCACATTTTGTCCCCAGAGTACTTATGCGCGCCGTATCTACGATGTAACGAGTAGCACATTTTGGCCGGAAAACATATCTGGCCGATGGGGTTCAACTGAGGGGAGCTATAACACCTACCAGGAGTCATCTTTGGATTCGATCGTGTATCGCAAAATTAAGATTTGCAAGCCTTTGATTCTGCATTTTTCGGGCTGTGCTCACATTGTTTTCTCGGAGTGGGTTGTCGGTTGGGTGGGCGGGGTGTTGAGCCCCCCCAAATGTTTGAGCGAGCCTCAGGAAAAAAATAGGTGCTACGTATGTTCCTCTACCGTAACACGCGCCTTTTGACTGACGGGGCTCCTTAAGGGCGCTAAGGCACTATGTACCCAATAAGACATGCCTTATCGTTGGAACACCGTTCATTTTGTGTTTTGCGATACGTAAGACATGGGGGATTGTCCGTCCATCGGGTTGCACTTTATTTCCGTATTTTCTCGGGGTTAGTTAGTTTGCGGGTGAGGTACAGAGCTCCCGCGCCTCGAGTAAAGAGGCTATTGAAATAGTTGGTGCATGTCTACCGCAGCACGGCGGCACGGCGGGGGCATTGAACCCATCAGGCGCTGCTGCTGCTGCTGCTGCTGCTGCCCGTAGAGCCAATGCTCATGGAGCCCTCCGGGCCTGAGCAAAGAAAGCAGCTTGAGATGGTATTCGCCCACGCAGCCAGTTTGTTCTTACTCGTGAGGGACCCCTCTCACTCGGACATATACCCCCTCTGTAATACCTGAAGAAGCCGCGCCTACACCCTACGGCGAGGAAGAGAGGAAACTTGCCTGCGAGGGGGATAGGTGGGGTTATCCACGCGAGTCTGGAGGGATCTAACGGGCAGCAGGAGCGGAGCGAGGGGCCGGTGCGCCGAGCCGGACCCGGGGACAAGGGCTCTGGACCACGGTGTGCCGTCGCTTAAGTCCGCCGAATTAGCTCAAGGGTGACTGGGAGAGCGCCCCCCGCTTCGGAGACAGCGGACAGAGCCGACGATGTGGTGTGGCAGTGGCAGACCCCCCCGGAGAGCCGCGCGTTGACTATTCGGTTGGTCCGGAACCCACGACGGTATGTCCAAGGACACGGTGGTACTGGTGGGTTCACTGGAGACTGAAGCAAGTCCGCCCGCCCGCCCACCCGCCCGTGGCGCCCATCGGGAGAGGGCGCCACCATCTGTGGGGTCCAGGAGAGGGGGGAGATATGGACTCGGGGGACGTGCGGAGGCTCCAAATAGCCTTCGCTAGCGCAATCGTAGGCGGCGTGACGCGAGGGGGTTGTCGGGAGAAGGGTTGCTCGCTCATGCGGTGCACCGAATGGTGGAGGCTGCCAGACGGGCACCGGGACGTTTTTCAAATATGCACGCGCAGTGTGTATTGAAGGCCGTCGGAGGAATGAATCGACCCGTGTGGAACTGTTCCCACGCTTAGGAGACGAACAACCTGGACTTCGAGTACATTTTTTTTCTATGGCGGGTCGAAAAAGGGGTTCTAAACCTCTTGGAGTCTTCAGAAGAAAAGGCATTGACGATGAAAAAAAGGGAAGATTACCGTAACGGCCGGGGCACTGCGTGATTGGGGGCGTGACACAATGGTTGGTGTCCGAGTTACAATGGTTGACGCAAGGAGTCGTACGCCACGGGCACGACATCATCCCACCCGTACCGCTGGGAGCTCACGCCGCTCGTATTTAATCGGTTGATAACACCTACACTACCGCTGCTTAGGTCGTTCTCGGTGCTCCTAAGGGTTGAATGCGCAGGCGCCGTCTTTGTGTTGCGGCGCACGTGGTGTGCACGGCCCCGCCATGGGAGGCAAGAATCATTGCTTTTATGCCGGCAAATCAGGCTGGCTTGGTTGAAGGGCTCTGCTAGTTCTGGGATCAAGACACTCGGGGGGCGGCAGCGCGACCCAATTAATGAAGCTTCCCTTGAAACCCGCCAACGACACGCCTATCGCCGCCAGCAAAAAACGCAGCCGGGGTTGGCTACTGCCCCCTACCAAGCTGTACGTGACCACGTGCTCGGCCTCCTTGATCACAGCCCTTGGAGTGCATCGGCAGAGCAGGCGACACTTCTCGGAGAAGAAGCCGAACTCTCTCCTGAGGGGGAATCAAGCTGCGGGGTGCACCCTCCCGATTCTACTGCACCCGCGAGCACTCGCAGAGCTTCCGAATCAAGGTGGCGGCGCGAGACGTTCGCGTCTCTCTCCTGAAACTGGGCAAGCATCGCCATTGTTCTACGTACCATGGTTGACGCGAGTGGCCAAGCCGAAACATGAGCAACCCTTGCTTGTCGTGCTAGGCAGCATGCTTCATCGATACAGATGAGGCGGTCTCACCTCGCTTCGCCTCGCCTCTGGGAGGGCAAGGGGTGTGAGTTGACTATCAGCCGCCGACTAGTTTAACAGTTGTCTAGGTAAGTTCCATGATTAGTACATAGGGCTATGAGTTGGCCGACTACGAGCCGCCGACTAGCTCACAGTTGGCTAGGTAGGTTTCACTATTAGCATATAGGGCTATGAGTTGGCTGGGTAGGTTTCGTTGTTAGCGTGCAGGGCTGCGAGTTGGCTGACTGTAAGCCGTCGGCTTGGTTGATATTATTTGGGTTCGTAGGTATTGCAGTTGGTTGCGCGTTTTCTGTGGGTCGACGTGTGCACTATGGATAAAGCACTACGGGAGCACAACAATCAGAACCAAAACATGGGGGTGGAAGCACAAGGGGGATACATGTTTTTTTGGGGGGTCCGTCATGGTCCGTCGTGGGTTATGATTACTGTGTATTACTGTTGTCCCCCAGTAATAACTCAGTTTTCGCCGGCTCACTTCGCCACCCGGACTGGAAATAATAAGTAGCCGTGGAAACCCAGCGCGGACATGCCTTTCCCACTCCCAAGACATGGCCCAGCTTACAGCCAAGGCACTGCCTTCCTCAAGACCGGCCCAGAAAGGGCGCGTGCAAGACTGCTACCCTTTCCGGCGGGCATCGGCGTCTGGTTTGGGGTAAACATGGGCGGCTGCCGGGCTCATCGGCGAAAACCGCGATGCCGCGTACCACTCTGGACCTAAATATAAGGACCGCTTGGTATTAATATTAGTGTCTCAAC
>JARUPZ010000882.1:0-27383 GCA_031213475.1 Nereocystis luetkeana | reverse complement strand
AATGGGTTTCCATGGGCATGGATGGCGTGCGTGTGGTCTCTGCCCCCCATGTACCGGTGCTGTAATGGTCCAAACAAGGACGGCGCAGCGAGTACCCTTTCCAGACGATCATCTGAAATGTTTTGTCGCTATGAGAACGAATGAAGCCCAGTGAGGCAATCGAAGGGGAAAGGTGGTGGGGATGGGGTGAGGGGGGGCGGGGGGGCACTAACGGTGCTGTATGGATAGACACATCCCTCATCCCTCCGCTGGTTGTGTGGTTGCGTTATTACAGGCTGATGTTCATTACGGCCGTACAGTCTCGGAAAAACCCCTCTCGTAACATTAACAACGAAGTATGTGAGGTTCCCAACGAGTTCTGGACAAAACCAGACGTTGCCCCAGGTCCTATTTAATATTACAGAGCCGGGAACGAACGGGTTTCCATGTTTCCATGGGCATGTATGGCGTGCAGTTCCTGCCCCCATGTGCTGGTGCTTGAATGCTCAGAACAAGGACGACGCAGTGAGTAGTGGGCTGGAAGTGGCCACATTAGAAAACTAATAAATGTTTTTTCGCCGTCGTCCAATGCAAGTCCGCCTCACGAAGCGATTGTTAGAGGGATGCAAACTCCTTCGTGCGACTCGCCCAACACTCCACGGCGCTTCGCGCTTGGTGAAAGCAATGTCTGCCTGGTCGGTGAAAACCCGACGTGCTCCATCCCGGCATTGTAGGGATGCGAGGGTCTCTGGTTGTACGACTACGGTCATGCATGACATGAGTACACCCCGCTCCAACCCCCCCCTTTCACCATACCCTTGAGTCTGGACTGATGCTGAAACCGTCGCACCTCGGAAGCGTTTTCCGTTTGGAGCGTTGATTCCTCCGGGGAACCAACGGTGCTGTTGTTGAGAACGGTCTTGTTAGGCACTTTCAAGGCCTCTTTTGGCCTCAATATACTAGTTTTAGTGTTGGGGGCGGCCAGGGAAATGATCTAACAGCGGCTCCCTACGTAGCATAACTGATGGAGGACCACCACTTGCAGTGTATCGTTTCCGCTTTTTATCCTGATTTCGGATGAGATTATTGTTCCGCCCTGTGGTGAGAAGGGTGGCATACACATATACGACGGCTGGCATGGTAAGGGTGCTTGTATTTCAAGGGTGCTTGTATTTTAAGGGTGCTTGCATTATGTTGGGTTTTTTTTGTTTCGAGAAATTGTCCGGTGCCGATGTCTTTGTCGCGTCACGCAGGTACCTCGGATCCCACCCAAACATCGTTTCACTGGAAGACCTCTTCGTCTGCGAGCACTACGACGAGCTGTACATCGTGATGGAGTTGCTAGACTCCGACCTGCACCGCATCATACAGTCCCCGCAGACCCTGGGGGATGCCCACCACCGCTACTTCATGTTCCAGCTCCTGAAAGGGGTCAAGGTCAGAACTGTCAGCCCTGCGAGTGCTAAGTTAGTTCTGCAGGCTGTTTGTGCCTGCTATTTGTGCTGTGCTTCTTAAAATTAAGTATTTATTTTAACCCCTTCAGTAGCTGAAGGCATGCCTTGAAGGGCAAATGGCTTGATTGCAGTACAGGATCGGCCACACCAAGTAAATACCGGTGTCGCCCTGGTGCCTATATTTATCGTGTACCACTCTCTTAGCCACTGCATGTTAGGAACGTTTATATACTAATATTTAATCTCAAATATCCTTTCAATTTGGGACATGGTGGTGTGTGTGTCCCTTGCCGGTGCCTCCGCCGACATCCTGCGCTGACCATTACTATTTTAATAGTCGATCTACAACGTCTTCAGCGAAAGCGAGTTACCCCTTGCGTGGGTGGAGATGTGTATGCTGATGGAACATGAAAATGTTGTACTCAAGCACTCGCCCCACCACACCCCATGGGGCTGGTTACGCTCATTTTTTTTTCCCAGATGGAACATAAAAGTGTTTGTGCTCGAGCGCTCGTCTCCCCGCCCCCCCGAGCTGGATATGATGGTTAGAAGGGAATACCCACTAGCCTAGTGTGTCAGCGCTGACTGGCCACTGAGTAGGCTACTAAGGCTAGTAGGCTACCTGCCAATCAGTGCTGGCTGAGTAGGCTACCAAGTAAGCTACTGAGTAGACTACCGAGTAGGCTAGTAGGTTATCCCTCCCAAACGGTGCTGGCTGAGAAGGCTACTACACACGCTACTGAATAGGCTAGTGAGTTATCCCTCCCAATCAGCCCTGACTGAGCAGGCTACTGAGTAGGCTACTGAGTAGGCTACTACTGTAGTAGGCTATCCATCCCGAACCAGCGCTGACTGAGTAAGCTACAGCAGGCTACTAGTAGCTTATCCCTCCCCAACCAGCGCTGACTGAGTGGGCTGTTGAGTAGGCTAGTACGGTAGGTTATCCTTTTCAACCAACAGGATGCGCTTGCTCGTTCTCCCGATGAGGCATGAGAACGTGTTGCTCAAGCGCTCGCCTTCCCCCCGCACTCCTCGTCCCGCCTCGCTAATATCCTGGTGACGATCGTGTCCACTCTGCTTCGGAACAGTTCTCGCACAATAACCGCATCATCATACTTAGTCACGGCTGACTGGGTACGCTACTGAGTAGGCCAGTAGGTTATCCCTCCCGACCAGCGCTAACTGGGTAGTCCCGTAGCTCATTCCTTCTAACCTCAAGGGCACGTTTGCTTTTTCCCCTAATGGAGAATAAAAGTATCGTGCATAAACCCTCGCCCCCCCCCCCCCCCCCCCTTCCCGCCCCGCCTCCCTACTATCCTCGCGGTCATCGTGCCCACTCTGCTTTGGAACAGTTCTTGCACGATAACCGCATCATCCACCGCGACCTTAAGCCCGGAAACGTATTGGTCACAAAAAACTGCCAGCTCAGGATTACCGACTTCGGCTTGGCTAGGCTACGCCCGATGGGTAGGGGTGCCCACCCTGATGATGAGGTACGGGGTTTCCACAAGTCGGACAGGTCACGATCTAAATCATCTAGAGCTAAATTGAGTGTTATCTAAGATTCAGTCGGTTGGTATCCAAAAGTTGGTTGGTTGGTTGTGTAAACACCTGGGTGTGTGCTTATGCCCTGGTACTCACTTTGCTCTGCAGAATTCCTTCAGCGGGACGGGGCCCACCCTGATGCGTGGAGAGGAAACACTTTGCGCTCGAACACCTTTCTAGTTTTTGTGCTTGCAGAGGTTGATGCAAGCTTGGTTCTTCGGCCATACCACGACAGACACAGCAGAGGGTTAGATGTGCGTCGTGTCGTCTTTCTTGGAGGTAAAAACTAAAAACACAACGGCTTGAATTGGCGTCAACTCATTGGTGTATAAGTCCGTGCGCCTTGTGATTAAATTGTTTATATCGGTTCACCGACACGCGGGGAGATACACTATTCCTGCGAGAACTAACAACATTCCTGCGAAAACCCGGCCCCCGTTTGACAACATCCCACACGTCGGACAGGTCATCATGTCAAGATGAATCATATAGATCATCTACTGTAGATCATCAACAGCAGATCATTTACTGTAGATTATCTAGAGCCTAGCCTGCCGTTACGTGATGTTTCGCAGGATATGTGTTTTTATAGTACAGATCCAACCCAGAACATCTGTCGCGCAGAATAACGGCTCCCACAAGGCGACATGAGCTAGAGCATACAGATCATACAGATCACACAGATCATCTGCCCTGAAGGGTGTAGATCGTGCAGTGGGGATCATACAGTGGGGACCGGAGATCTGTCCGATGTGCCCAACATTCACAAACCTACGACACAGCGCCCAAAAAATCATTGAAATCTATATTTATCCCAGACGTTTACTTTTTTTCCAAGCCACTGCATATAAATGTCGAAGCCTGGGGGAGACTGACCGCGCGGTCACGTTCTAGGGGGGGAAGTCTTAGGCGAAGGGAGGCAAGCGCTTTCTGCCCGAGCATAATACTGTATTTTTTATATGTATTGCCTTTTGCTCCTGTAGAGCTCTCGTATGCTACGTACCAGGTATGTACCTATGTGCGTTCCGAAAACGCTCATCCTGTTTTATTCTAAGCGCACCACTAAGAGCCAAAGATGATGCGATGGTTGACGGCAGTCATGTCCCTTGGCTGACAGCCGTCAAGGAACGACCCACACTAAAACTGGTATAGTATGTATAAACAGACCTTGACGCACCAAAATTACTGTACTGTACAAAATGAACCGAAAAAATTGCGCAACCTCGGGAAGATCATGATCTATATATATCTACAGATACATCATGTAGTTCCTCACCTGCCGCTGTGATAGGTTGTGAAGGATCTGCATAGTATAGATCCGAACCAGGAAACATGTGCTATACCATGCAGATTATACAGCTCCCACACGGCAACGCGGGCTACAGCAGTAGATCATACAATATCATCGGGAATAGATGTATCTGCCTTGAAAGGTCTATATGATGATCTGTTGATGATCTGTCTGTAGATTATCTGTTTAAGGTCTGCATCTTTCTTACAAAATGGAGATCCTGATATGCTGTCGAAATCTCTCGGTTAGTCGAGAGACGCGGTCGGGGCAAGGGTTCAAGATCCCTGCCCCTTTCGGAGTGGTTACACTCTTGATGACAAGATTTTATCTGAAAATTGCCAACGGACAAAAAAAACATACCACCAGGCGTGCCGTGGAATTGCCTGGATTCGTTTAGGGACTCGGTCAAGGCAAAGAGCAAAAGAGACCTGTCTGCCCCCTTTTTTGAGTTGTCACACTCGTGATAAGAATGCGCGCGGCAATTCAAGATGGCCGCGAAACTTCTGTATCCTCCAAATCAACGCAACTATACTACTACTTCATTAGTTTATGTGGGAGGTTTTATTTTTATCGCGCACAGGGTTCAGCGTTCCCTCTGCTCGTCGATTTTCATCGCTTTTTGTTAACTCACGCTCTCGGGACTCTGGTTTTTGAAAATCGCGACAGGTGCACAACCCGATGACCGAGCACGTGGTAACGCGATGGTACCGACCCCCCGAGCTGATGCTCTGTCCCGACGGGCTGTACGGATACGCGGTAGACCTTTGGAGTGTCGGGTGCATCTTCGCCGAGCTGCTTGGTCGCCACCCGCTTTTCCCCGGAAAGGTGACACTGTTCTTTTGTGTCCGAAGACGGTAGGCCTTGTATCCGGTAAAGTGTGATCGGAAAATATCGGTCGGTATAGTGTGTACGGAAAATGTCGGTGCCCCGTGTTCGGAAATAGTGTGATCGGAAAATATGATTGCCCCGTACTCGGTAAAGTGTTTTCGGAAAATATCGGTGCCCCGTATTCGGAAAATATCGGTGCCCCGTATTCGGTGTAGTGTAATCGGAAAATGTCGGTTGGCACACAAACACGGTGCTGCCGAGCTACTGTACCTGGAATAGTGGCCCGTTTTCCCACTGATACCTGGGGTACCTGGATGGGTGGCCCTTTCCCACAGTGATGAAGAACTTCTGCGTTCTAAATTCAATCGGCTTTCGGTGTCCGATGAAATATTCGGCGTCCGATTTAGTGTTCGGCGTCCGATGCACGATTTTCGGCGTCCCATGCAGGCTTCGTCGACAGGGGCTGCAAGCGTTGTCGCCTAAACGTGTTGATATTTTTCACCGTTCTTGAGCCGGTGAAAAAACAGCCCTTGGTATGTAGATTTATGAAGTACCGTTTACTCGCATTTTTTTCCGTGACTCGGTCATCAGATTTGTTTACCGCGAGCCAAAGTGTAAGTTTACGAAATCTACCGCACAACCGGCTACCATTTTCGGCTAGAAAGGCTACAGTCGGTATTTGAAGCTACGATAGGCAGGCTGTGATCTGTGTTCGGCTCGTTTTCAGCTAGATATTACGAAATCTGCTCTCCTCTGCGTTGCTATCAAAAGAAAGACCCTACGGCTACGTACAACTTCTGCGTTCGGTTCTTTTTCGGATGGCTGTGCTTCGATCGATCCGTTTTCAAGTGAAAAAACAGTGATCGGTTCGCATAATTCACTCGTCGGGTACCCTTGGTTGAGTACGAACTATGGGACCTTGCAGCTGACAGCCTGGTTCTGCTGGTAGACTGAATAAAGTTGTGGTCGTACGAATGGTAGCACTGCTGCTGCAGGTCGGCAGCGCAAATATCGATCGGTTTCGTCAAGTCCTGTCGAGGGACCGAGTTGATTCTGGCTACGTAGTACCGCGTTGTGTTTTTTTTTCCTTTTCGCGCGTACTGTCACGACGTGGACACCCTCGGCGTTCTACGATTAGCGTCTCCTGCGACGGTCGTTTCTGAAAAGATTTTTCCGCTCTTATGAGAGTCACCGCTTGAGAGCCACCAGGTCACGGTTTAAGAGAAGTATGGTTCAAGGTAGGTCGAATGGCTTGGCATGGGCATGCTACTTGCTACCCTGGACGGAAATGTAAGGGAGTGGTGTTTAGTCTTTCATGTTTATGCCTAAACCTTCCTCGAGTTTCTGCGCAGAGTGGAGGTTTATATTACCCGTTACGGTTTGAGACAACTTTGTTTTTTTTACCAGAGGCCAAAGAGGCGTGACCCGCTATGATAGCGACACAACACACACACCCCTCTGTTGAGCAGTGACCTCCACGTTACTAGCAAGCCACCTACGACGGCAATGCCTTCCGCGCGCGTGCGAGCATGACGAATTGATAAGACTGTAACCCTTTGAGGGCCCATGGATGAGCGACAAAACAAATTAGCAGTGCGGCCTTATGCGTCACAGGGAGCATGCAGCATACATTCCCCCCCGGCTAGATTTTAGTGAAATATGAGCTCATGTGATGAAATCATCATCATCATCATCACCAGGAGCACCATCATCACCAGCAGCACCATCCTCATCATCATCTCCATCATCATGATCACCTCCATCATCACCATGATCATTATACGATGGCAACTGCTACCCGCGTCTCGTGTGCAATTTTTCTTACGTTGGATCCCGACGTTGAAAGCATCATCTCCCACCCCCCACCTTATCCGCCCTACCTTCACGTTTGCTCTGTTTGCTTCTTGTTGCCGACTGCTGTTTTCGTGTACTACTGTAGAATCTTATTCGTCAAGTTTTACAGGGCTGTTCACGGGCCGGGTCAAACCACGCGGGATAGATCGGGTCTGGTCGGGTCATGGTCATCCGACCCGACCCGTCCCGACCCGACCCGACCCGACCCGTCCCGACCCGACCCGACCCGACCCAACCTGATTCGTGAGATATTAAAGACTTTCTGATTCCTGGAGAGCCCTGAAGTTATCCCTCTCAAGTCTAAAAAAGAGTTTTTACGTTAGAACGGCATTCGGTGACAATGCGTTGCAAAAATGCAGGATGCCGTGACAAAAAACGCCCCAATTTTGGAGTCATTCCTAGCGAACGCAATAACAAGCACAATTCGTTTAGTTTTTTAGAAGTTGTTACTTTTCTATTAATAAAGAAATCAAGGTTTTCTACCACACGAATCGTGACAACAGTTTTCTGCAGAGATCTACCTGGTATTTAACTTTTCTACCCGATGTGTTTCGTCACAAAATCATGCTTCGCGAAAATGCCGCAGATGACGCAAGTAGTCACATTGGTTTTGTTTGTTAAGTTTGGTCCTTATTGATATCACCCCCCCCCCCCGCCGCCCCCCCCCCCCCCCCCCCCTTCGCCGTCCTTGGCGCCTCGTCTCGTCAGAATTTCATGGACCAGCTCACCCTAATCTTCGATGTGGTCGGATCGCCGCAGCCCCACGAGGTAGCCCACATCCGCAACTCGCAGGCGAAAAAATTCCTGGAGTCGATGCAGGACAGGGTCAAGGTGAAAAAAACACGCAGTGGTGACGGCACTCAGCGTCTTTTGCATATATACGCGCGTTACCCCTACAGTGTATTTTCTGTTTTAACCGTCTAGGCCTGCTCGGGGCTGCGTCTTGTGTCTATCTTGGGTAGATTTTAGAGTTAGAATCCTCTAGGCCTGCCCGAGGCAGCTTTTTTTTGTTTTCATGTACTTTAGTGCGCGTGTAGCTGCGCGTGTGCGAAGCGTTCCTACTAGAGGTCGGTTCAATGCCCTACCTTGCGGGACACCCAGCAAGGGTTTGGTGGGTACGACGGCGCGCGTTTGGGTTGGGCGGTGCGACACGGCAGGGGCTTTATGTGTCCCGAGGAGATGACGCCATACCTTGCGAGTAGCAGCAACGTGGTCGTTCCCACGATTGTCCCATCAATATACCCCTTTTTCCTCAGCGCACCTATTTTTCGGGACACACGACAGTTGAAACTTAGACCTGGATTGTTTTTGCGCTAGTGTGGGAAGTAATAGAGGTTTCGATTTTTGTGCGCTTGGGGTCCTTTCTTGCACGAGTAAAAAATATAGTTCCACCTATTTTTGTAGACATCGATCATGCTTGACACTCGTAAAAGAGACTTCGAAATAGACCGAAGATGGAAGGGTTCAGGGAAGCTAAAACGAAATACGGTAGGGTCGAAGATCTTGCGGCGTCGAGTTCTTGGTAAATCCGTGGGAGGCACGTGTTGTAGGTCGGATGGCGTGGATGATAGAAGGTTCTTCACCGGTCATGACCCGGCCCGCGGGTCAGGTCAGGAGGTTTTCAAAATTCCACGGGTCGGGTCGGTTCAATGTCACCTTGACCCGACCCCACCCGAATCGAACCGATCCCAACCCATCCCAACCGAACCCAACCGAACCCAACCGAACCGAACCGAACCGAACTGAACTGAACTGAACCGAATCAATAATCTACGTCGACGTAAAGCGTGGCTAAGAAAATAGTCAATGCGAAGTATATTTCGTTGCAAAGGCTGAGGAACCTGCAGCGGTTGAGTTGCATTTGCCACCGAGGGTTAGCGAGGTCCTGATTGCTGTTGTTGGGTTGGGTTGGGTCGCATGCACACTATTTATCATGCCCTCTGTATGAATCTGTTGACCGCCCGTATATGTAGCATAGGCAACGGCGGTCGTGGCGTCACTAGATCATGCTTTGCGCTTCCTGCCCGTGGTCGTAACCCGTAGGTGCCCTATGTAGACCTGTTCTCCTCCGCCTCGGAGCAAGCTGTCGATCTCCTCGAAGGACTACTGGTCTTCGATCCACCCGGTCGCCTCTCAGTTGACGTGGCTCTGGACCACCCCTACTTCCAACCCCTCAGGTGATGGTGACAATGGTCGCGATGGAGGTAGTGGTCGTAGTGGTGGTGGTGACGATGGTGATGGTAGCGGTGATGGCGTTGGCGATGGGAATGGTGATGACGATAACTATTCGCGTACCCGACTGTATTTTTGATAGCACCCTACAGGGGAACGCCTGAGAATGCGTGGGGTGCCTCGAGAGGGGGAGGAGACAGACCGCGCTCGACTCCTCGAACGACCCGAAACATTGTCCCGGATCCCGCGCCCATGACTATCTCTTCGTTCTCCGTCCCGTTTCGCGCTTACCGCAGGAGAAGCGATGTGAAGCCCGACCCAGAGGTCGCGCCCGGTTTCGAGTTCGACTTCGAGAGCGAGCCTCCGTGCAGAGTGCAGCTGAAACAAATGATTCTGCAGGAGGTATTTTTATACTTTCATGTCTTTTCTCTGCCTTGTCGTGCTCTGCCGTCTTTTGGGTCCCGCCTCGTCGCGTGATAGAAGGATGAAGCTTCTCCGTTCGGCAAAAGAAAGCGTGCACGCAGAACAGCTGTGCCCCTGTCTGTCTGTCGTTGGTGCGAGAAACGAGAGCGCATCAACTAAACTATCGCGATAAACCGTTGCTTGCGGAAAGCGAGGGGGATTTACAATTAATATTTGACGTCGCTGGTCGTACCCCCCCCCCCCCCCCTCTCGCGTGCGATTGGAGAAATGATGGAAACCCTATTAGGCGTGCACCCTACCAATATCAGAGAGTACGATCGTCAAACCTCGTTGGTAGAATGTTTTCCCATTTTCCACCAGCGACGCAACGCACCCCACTGCACCACTGCCGGTCGAAGGACGATACCGTATCACACGGGTGAATACGCTAGCACACCCCCTCGGGCGAATTTCAAATCCGTTTTTCTCGAGATTGCGTAGGGTTTCAAACGCCGCGTGGTCCAACAGTCTATGGAAATATCTCGACGCGATCTTCCCAAAGCCACCATTTTTTTTGTGGGTGTGCCCCCCTTGATGCATGCTTCGGAAAGAATCTGCTCTGAAATCCGCCTCAGGGGGTGCGTTATCTGATCACCCGTGTGATCCGGTATTATCGCGCGTCTAGGCCCCGCATAACGCATTCACTCTTGAAGTCTTCGGGGGCTTTCTTCCGACGCTGGTCCCAAGTGCTTCGCCCGCGAAACGCGGGCCAAGCAAAAAAACGGTTACGTTATTTGCACCTTTCGGTTGGCCAGAGCTTACGACGAGCACGACGTCGCTGCCGTGTACGCCGTATACAGTGGTGTACCCATTTTAAGGCAACCCCGTGCCCGAAAAAAGTGGCCTTGTCTCTGGTCTTGTCTTTGACTACTGAAAAAAATGATCCTACACTATTTTCGACTTCATTTTTTCTGGTGACCGGCTGATTTGCCTGGCTTTATCTCTGCTATGGCTTTACATCGGATGGTATTAACATGGGTATACCACAACTGTTATCAATAGCATGGGTGATAAGATATCACACACCCTGAGGCGAACACAACACGGAAACCGTTGCTTTTGGAAAGGTCTCGTCGAGTGTTTTCTATAAAAGACGCATCGCTCGGCGTTTGCACTCTCTCCCCGTTGTTTCAGACAAAAAGAGCTTGGAAGTTCGTGGGTTTGGGGTGTACTCGATATAACAGGGGGGGGGGGGTGTACTCGATATCATGCATGGCCGTATTTCATAGTCGTATGACCATATAGGGGGGGGGGGGGGGGGGCGTTAGCTCGCGTGCAATGCGGCAACCGTTTGAACAAATACTATCCCTCACTAATTTCGAGTAGTTTGTGGCCAAAAGGGTTGTGTACTGGTAGTTCTGAAAGAGTGAACCCCTTTTGGGATCCCGCGGTAGACGGTAGACGCAATGATAACTTTGCGGTAGTGCTATTAATACCAACCTTCGACGAGCAGCGCAATGGCCCGGCGGTGAGTACGGGTATCAAAGGGTCACGCTGCGCCCGTGCCGTACGGCTCCTTTCAACCATTCCAACTTCGGACACCAACCGTTGTAATATCCCCCAATAGGGCAGTAGCCGCCGCTGTAATCATCACGTGGTCACTTTTTGTCGTCAAGTCTCCCCGCTCGAGTCCCCCAAAGAGGGCTAAACGACCTCCTTAGTCCACGAGGTCATCCGCCCCTTCTCTCTCTCTCTATTCCCCGCGAACGCCACCTGCGCCGGTCGTGTTCTCTGGATTAACTGTACGGGGCGAAAGGTGGAGTCATTCCAGAGGGCGCAGCGTAAGCGCGACAGGCGAGCGCGAGCTGCAGCTGCAGTTTCGGCCGAGTCCTCTTCATCCTCTATCGCGGCGGCAGGCGGCAGCGGCAGCGGCAGCGGCAGCAGCAGCGGGGGCAGCGGAAAGGTCGGTCCCGCCATCAAGAAACTCGCTCCCGCTGCTTCTACTGCGGTAGACCAAGACGCCCTTATGACTGAAGAGCAGCAGCAACAACAGCAGCAGGAGGAGCGGGAGCATCACCATCATCAGCAGCACCACCAGCACCAGCAGCAACAGCATCAGCAGCAACAGTGGCTGAGGAGGCAGCGGCGGCAAGCGACGGTGGTCACAGAAGCGACCACCTTGCGGGGCTCGGGTATGCGTGGCGGCGGCGGTATCAACGGCGAAGATAGCGAGGGAGGGAGAGGGAGGGAGAGAGCGCCCATCTCTGCTGTTCGTTCGGCCCAGGTCAGCGACAGACCGTGCGAAACACCAGCGATCTTTCGTTTCTCTATTTTTTTAGTGCCAGATAGAGGAGGGGAGTTGTTGTTAAGGTAGAATCGAGCCTTAACCCCTAGTTCATCCACCCTTTTTCGGACAACTTACTTGATTTTCGAGGGTCAAGAAAATGTCTCACATCGGACATGTAAGCATTCTAGAGATCATTCCCGCTTCACGATATAGACCTTCCAGGGAAGATATATTCCTGTTCTATACCAATCAGTATCAGTCTGCAGCACATCTTATGTTGCTGGGTAGGAGGCGTATGATTTGCATGACGTAGGGCGCATGTATGTGTCCTGGGGTTAGACATGTCCTATACATACCCTGCACAGCATCGTTTTGAGATGTATAGATTAAGATCTAGGTGATCTATCTGTAGATACTCTATCTGTAGATGATCTATCTGTAGATGATCTATCTGTAGATGGGCTATCTGTAGATGATCTATCTATAGATGATCTGTCCGATATGTGCAAGATTTGCGGTTGAAAAAACCCTGCCGGTAGTCGGAGTATTCGCTTTCCAGGAGATGTCCTTATTGCTAAGAACGGCACGGTACATACACTGACTGACACAAAATGGCCCTACAGTAGCGTCGCTGACCAAATGCTGAACTTTAACCGTTTAGATTAATACTATTACTGTAGTGAAGGGCACTTTGTACTTTAACAATTATTAGTGTCGGACAAAGTTGCTAGCTATTAGTGAAGGACGCTATTATTAATACTACAGGTAACTACCGGTATTAGTGAAGACACTAGTACTAACTATGAGTAGTGAAATACGCTATTCCTAGCCATACGTGAAGAGTTTTCGCGGCTTGCTCGCTTCCGAAGTACCACTAGATCTCAACATAGGGCATGACTTCTGTTGTGCGTCGCAGCCAGCCGATTTTCTTTTTTGTGCCGCTGCAAAGTATCAATAGTTAGCGATGAAGCCAGCCGACCATCTTTCTCGTGCCCCTAAAAAGTCAACGTTTTACGATAGAAACGCCGTGCGAACGCCCCCGGGGACCGCCGCTCTCCATCCCCGCCTCTGGCCGCTTCACTTCTTCCCAGCAGGTTGTGAGCGAGGCCGCCACAGTACGTGCAGGCCTCGGATCTATGAGGAACTCCGTCCAATCGCACTGGGGACCAGTGGGAACCGCAACCGCACCCCCTCAGGAGGAGTATCAGAGCCCCCCTCCCCCGGACAATCACGCCATCGGCGGTGGCCTGAAGGGCGCCTCCGCCGCCGAGCCCATGGATGACGACGGGGATTCTACGGTGCGAACGCCTCCCAGGGCATGTTTTTTCCGGGGGTATGTCCTAGGCTCGTAGATCCCACACGCTTGATTATCGTGGCCGTGGCTCCGTGATTGGCGCCCGTGTTGGAGGAGGGCGGGGAAATGTTGGGGGCGTTGTTGAGCACGTGTTGGTTCGCGAAAAAAAATGGGCGAGAAGGCATAGCAGCAGTTACCTGACTAATAGCAGACTGTCAACCGGGAACCAAAAGTGAGTCATAGAGGGGGGGGTGTTCCTCCTGCTCCCTCCCTAGTCGTATATCGGATCCGGAGTCACGTAGTAGACTCTCCTCCACTCCGCCCCACACTATCGTAGGCGCCTTGCATTTTTATCGCGAGCAGGGTAAATCACTTTCTTCACGCGCCGAGTCGCGTCTTATTGCGCTATATACCCCTACCGCAGCACGCCTCCTTATAGTCTCCTCCTCCTTCATCTCGGCTCCTTGTTTTTTGTGGGCTTTCAGTCGAACAACCGGTGGTGGCACGAAGAAAAGACGAAGACAAACACCCACCCTCACCACCACTCCCATCACCACCCCCACCAGCACCAGCACCAGCAGCAACAACAGCAGCACCAGCAGCCCCAAGCTTCCCACCCGACCAACGACTACCCCCGGCAGCAGCACAACCAGCAGCACCACCAGCCGCACCGCCAGCAGCCGCAGCAAGCGCGCGATGCGGGCATCAAATGGCCGGCGACCGGCGTAGCGGTGCCGCTAGATTCACCTGTTCGCATCCGCCGCTCCACGCACTCCTCCTCGGCGATACCGGGCGACGGACCGGCGGGGGCCAGGAGGATCCCCAGCAGGAAGGAGGGGCGCGACGGCGTCAGGGGGGGGGAGGGAGCGCGGGCGAGCGCGGGGGGGCACAAGCGTTCCGGTCCACAGGCGGAACAGTATCAGCCCCATCACGCGCGCCACCACCACCAGCACCAGCACCACCTACCGCAGCAAGAGCAGCCTGTTTGGGGCGCGAAGCCGGCCGCGTTACGAGATGTGGAGGACAGGCGAGAGACAGGGAGATAAAGAGATAGCGCTATCGATGTATTCTAGTTTCGCTTGGTTTTGTGTTGTTTATCGGTGGACGGTGGCGACGGGGGCTCTATGTGGGTGTCAGCCAGCGCGCTGTATTTTTTTACGGCATGGGCTGATCGCTATTACGGTTTTTTGTCATTTGTGGTTTATATTATCCCACTCTGGTCGGAAATATAAGGGCCATTGCATCTTCTTATTTATAAATCCTGCTCAAACATATCATAACGGTAGGTTGGGACATAGATTATCTAGATTGTGATCTGTCCGATCTACCTAGGAAAAAATAATAGCCCACCTCTTGTTCTGAGTTATTTATTCGCGGCATCCGTAAAACGACGTACCTTATCACACTAGGGGGATAAGGTAACCCCCTCCCCCGAGACGAATTCCAGGGCCGATTCTCTCCAAAATATGGGGGGCACATATTTCAATTGACTATTCTCTCGGTTTTTTACTCCATCCCCGTTGTCCCTGCCTTGAGAGTTGTCCAAAGGGGTGTGTTGTTTTATCACCCGTGTGATACGGTATAGGGCTCGCTTTGCATTAGCTACAGTGGGGTTGGATGCTGGAAATTGTCGACCCCAAGACACTCGTGACCACGACGTGTCCAGAATGTCGCTGGGGGTAAAAACCCTCCCGCGGGTTGAGCTGAAAAAAAGCAAGAGTGATGATCAGAATCAAAAAGTGGCCCACCCTCTCGTCTTCTCGAGTAGCCATCACATGGCGGTGGATGCTCGGTTTCCCATCGCCCAAACCTTTTGCGGTGCTTGCGGTATGAGGTGGTGGGAGACGTCACAAGCGGATCCCCCCCCCCCCTGCCCCCACCCCTCCTGGTGGATCGAAACGCCTCATTTTAACATCAGGTTTCACCGGATGAACTTCGACAGGACCAAGCACGGACGTCGGACGCACGACGACATGTCCGACCGATCAGCCGGTGAGAGGGGAGATAGTACGAAGATGTGTCCCCTTCAGATATTTGGGCCGTTAGATCATTTGAGCTGTGGATCTTTGAATATGAAGATATTTTTCATCTTTTGGCACGACTACGTACCAGCGCTTCGGTATAAGGGCCTTGAATATTCCCAACACAGTCGGAAAAATGGTTGTTCATCGAGCGGTAGATCTGCCTATTGTCTGCGGATCATTATTCTGGCCTCGTGGAGGCAGAATCCTTTGTTTTTCCCTTCCACGCTTTCCCGCAAAAGGCTAGCGACCCCAAGGTCAACGGTTATAACCGCATGCCCGCCAGCGGATTTTACAGCATACCCGTCAACGACAATCGCAGGATTTTACAGCATACCCGTCAACGACAATCGCAGCATACCCGTCAATGGTTACCATACATGCCCTTCAAAGGTCATTGTTGTATGTCCTTCAACGGATACCCCAGCATGCCCGTCAACGGTTACCATAGCGCGCCAGTATACATATGCTTTTTGCATCTGCACCAGCAACTTCCCCATCAACAGTTATTTCAGCAAGCCGGGTATATTCAACGGTACTCGCTCACTTCTGCTACTCCCCCTGTCTCTTTCCACCCTCTACGGCGCCTGCTCAAGGCATGCGAGCACCCCAACGTTGAAACCTTCACCGGCGATGCTCTCTCCAATGCGCAACACCGCGGGGAAGAAAGGAGGCATGTAGATATTTCTCCATTGCTTGCTTCCTCAGCGGGTATCAACCAACGGGTGGGAGCCGGTCTAGCTCGACGAGACATATAACTGACGCATGGGGTGCGGAAAAATACTTCCCTGAACGGAGCGAGCGTTCCCATGCAAGTAGAGGGAATTTTTCAGACGGAGAGACTTACCCCAAGCTAGGGTAGGGCATCGATAAATCAAGACTTAGGCTTGCTTGATGATGAATTTCGCGTAATAGCTTGGGTGCGGGATGCGTTCACAACGGCGCTGTTGTTTAAAATCAGCGCGTACGCCGCTAGGCGACCTCGAGTGTGTATTTTCCCTAAGATAGGTTCACGATATAGAGACACGACTGCCGTTCAAACTCAGCGCGTGCGGCGTTTAGAGACCTCAAGCGTGTCTTCGACCGAAGTTTACTATAGAGACATGATACCGGTGCTGGGCAGGGGACACGACGAGCGCTATCCCCGCCCTCAGCCCTCATGTCCTGCATATTTGACGTCGTGATGGTGGTACACCGAGCGTTGTTGCCCGGGTCCTGTGGTTGCTATTCTAGAGGTATCCATTGAATGGCTTGGGATCTTGCGGTTTCTATTCTTGAAGTATCCGTTGAATGGTGTGGGGTCCTGCGGTTTCTATTGTAAAGGTATCCGTCGAATGGTTCGGGTTCCTGCGGTTTCTATTCTAGAGGTATCCGTTGAATAGTTTGGGGTACAGTTTCTACTCTAGAGGTATTCGTTCTGTTTGTTGTTCGGTGTGAGATGTTTTTTGTGTCGAGGTCATGGACTTGAGGCGGATGATGCGTCCGTCCAGTTTTTAGCTCTGCTATTTAAACGTGTCAGGGGAGTAACTCCAGGCGACCTTTTGCCCTGCTTTTTCCGGCAAAGCGCGGGATAGGTGTGGGGAATCGTGTACCGTGCGCGGGACCGACCTGAGCCTATGGTCGCATGGAAAAGTTCGGAACAGAGGGGTGGGGTTTCCGAACTGGCGTTTTGTCGTGGTGGAAACGCCCCCCGGTCCACATCCCCCCTTGTGTTCGGCGGACAATAGGCCTCTTCCGATATACCAGTAGTAAACCACTGTTTCGCTTGAGAGGCCCAAACGAACCCACTAGAATTGCCTTGTGAGAGGATGCTGTGTCGTTTCGTTTTGTCGCTGCGTCGGCACCTTTTGTGTGTGGCACGTTTCACCGCAATGATCCCATCGAGAAAAAGCTTAACACAAGGGGAAACCCGTGAGTACTCTGAGTAGCGGGTGGCGGGAAGGGGGGGAGACTGGTAGCCTTGGGAAGAGTAGGCGTTGAGAAACGACTCAGGATGATATAGTTTGCAGATTGTAGTGTGGTATATAGTTATCGTCTCGCTCGCTGTGAGAGCCAACTATATATTCTAGCTAGCTAAGGGTTTGTTGGAGGTTTTGGGCTCCTACAGTAGTTGATCTGTGTGAATTTTATTTTTTTATGGTTTCTTGATTGCGATTGGCTGTGGTTAATTGTGGCTGGGATATGCTTCGTTGTAGTACTGTGAGTGATTGTGTCCGGGCCCCGTGGTGGAATTTTTGCTGTTTTTTGTTTGACTGAGCGGGGTGAGGTGGGGGTAGGGTGGCGTGAGATGGGGTGGGGTGGTGGAGGTTGTTTTTGGTGGCTCTCTCAGTTCTGGAGCGAGCGTCTGTTTTTTTAGTGATTTTGTTTTTGCGAGTAAACAAAACGAAAGACTCTCCGTTTCAGGAGGAATCCGTCTTCATTTTTTTGCGAAAGAAGCTGCGTACGACAAAATCCTGTTTTATTTTGCTGTCGCACAGAGGGCACCGTCAAAGCATCACGACGGGCGTCTGTGCTGTAGCTTCTGACTCGACAGCGCCCTGAGCGACCACCGTAGACTGATATTTAGCGCCAGCAATGGTTGAAAGGACGCCCGACATAATAGGGGACGGTTTTGTGTGCATTTTTAGAAAATTAAAAAGATGCCTCGGCTGTGAGGTCGAGGATTTCGTCGACACGCATCTTCGCAAGCTACGCGTGATATTCTGTCATCCTTTTCTGGACGGATCTCCTCCACAACAGCGACTGGTGGTACCGCCGTGAGTGCTTTGCGGCCGGTGTTTGCTGTCCTTTTTTGCGACGTTTTTAGACGCTACCAAACGGGCTCCTTTCCCTCGGGGCAAGCTTGTACCTAGAGGGAGGGGGGTTTTGTTGTATTCGTAGCACGCTACTCTTGGCGTGGCGGCGTGCATTATTGAAGGTATGCGCAACTACTTGCGGCGAGCCACTACAGAAACTTAACTGATGTGCCTGGAATATACGATGGGTACTTTCAGCGGGGGGGTTGTGGGGAGCGAGGGGGGTGGGATGGGGGGGGGGGGGGAGGGGGGGCACGGAATATGGGGTCCTTTGCCATCGGCTGTGTATGACGGAAGACAACACGATACACGTGCGCTCTTTCCCTACGTATGTATGCCAGGCTGGATGGACTTTTTTGCTTTTCAAGAATGAATAAACTGCGCCTGCTAGGACAGGAGGGCGCGCGGCAGAGATGTACGTGCGCGCAGTCCATAAATTCCTGTACTATGGGTTGGAAGGGGGTAGCATTCACACGGATTCGGGGAACGGAAAGTGGGCGGGGGCTGTTGCAGCGGGCGTGAGGGTGGGGGGGAGGGGGGGGGGTGGCGTGAGCAGCCTTTTTGTGATTCGCCATTTTTGCTAAAGTACGACAGCTGTAAGAAGCGTGGGTACGGTACGCGTTCTGGGTGTACGGCTCGTGAGGTACTGTGTCGAGCGCCAAGGGAGGGGAGGGGGGGAGGGGGGGCAAAGGGAGGAGACGGGGGGGATCGTGGAGCGAGGAGATAAGATAAGTCACGCAAAAGAGGGGGGGGGGTAATCGCGCGCTGTTTCCTACTGGCTATGGTATGATGGCAGTTGCAATTACGGGCGACGGGGGGGAGTGAATACTCAACTCGTGGAGCCATGTACTGGCGTGTTTCTGGCCCCCGAGCTGTTCCACGCCTGCGCGGGGGTGATACGGACGTTTGTGGTGGTTGCATAATAGCTGGGAGGGAAATACTCGTGAGTTGAGGTTTGGCAACGCTGAAGACGCGAGTCTCACCAGAAGGCGAAAACGATGTTGGGCTTGCTCTGGATGTTACCATGTCATGTTTGGTCGGGAGGACGGGGCTGCATAAATCGACTTTAAATCAAGAACCCAGCGAGTCCCGGGAGGAATGCCTAGTAGCGTTGGTTCGTGGTCACCGACTGACACTTTCAAAGGGTCCCAGGACTAGCGACGAATGGACTGCGCGTTCTACTGGTGTAACAGATCATCACGGCACCAGGTATCCAACCCAGGCCATGTAAAACATGCGCTGAGTGTCATACAAAGGCAAGGGTCATCACGGGGGAGCGTTGTGGGAGGCGTTGGTCTGTAGGACGTTACTATATTTTGTACCGCCGCTTCTGCGGAGTTTTAACCTGTCACTTTGCAAGGCGTGCTGCTCCTGCCACGTAGATTCGTGACACCTATTGTACAATCCGGAAGAGTAAGGTTCGCCGTCTCAAAGAAGGGCAAATCAGGTTTGCAGAGTGACCGAAGGAATCCTCTTGTCTCCCTACCGACGCACCTGATGAAAGTGCGAAATACAGTAGAAGGAGAACAAGGAGTGCTCTTTAGATCGTGCCATCAGCTTCTCTTGCATAAGGGCGCGAGAATGTTAACACAGTTTACACAAGCGGACGACGCGACTGTTGATAGGCGCATGTAATATGTAGAAGCAGAATTGCCGTGGGATATATCTTTCCCGCAATGGCTACGGAGCGCGTGTCGATATACAATCCGGAAAACGTTGACCAGCGGGCGCACTCATACGTACCTGTGGCTACTCTTCTTCGCTGGTAGAGCTTTATGATAATTCTCCAAAAACACTTCAGGGTCTCGTTAGCCAGTTTCCCACCACTTCGATTCTGTATCGAGTACGTATGGAAATTGTAGGTAGTGCACCGTCAGTATAGGGCATTGGCTGATCCCCAGTGTGCCGTTTTTTGTTTCAGGCCGGACGGTCGTACGAGCGACTCCCATATGTCATACCGATATGTTTCTAGTTAGACAGCTGCGAGGTAAAATGTTACCTGGTACGTCACTACTGCTGTACTGTATTTACATGTACCAGGTGGAGTATAGCTATTAGAGATGTACCAGGTGGAGTATAGCTACAGTAGTACAGTTAGTATTAATAGTTTATTTCGCAAAAAGATTCCAAAACATATATTTTGGGAGGCTACAACATCAGGTATGCCTATTACTCCCCTAGTACGTCCGCTACTGAGCTGTTGTGGTTGTACTCCGCTCGGAGGCTGCTGTTTGCTGTTTGTTGCTGGTGCTGCTGTGTACAGCTCCTCTACAGCAGCAAGCAGTAGTAGTAGTAGTATTTCTCGCTCTACAATACTGTAAATGCGACGACAGTAGTACTGATATTAATAAAGGGTTACGTTACAAAAAAATCATGCTTGAGTGAAGAGATAGAAAACACTCTGGAATCAGATTCGATGAACCAGCAACAAATAAAGTTCCGCGCATACCCGCAATGACCGAAGGTGCAGGCTAATGAAGAGGCCGTAAGTACGATACGTTGCACTCTGCCAACGGGTACGAGTATATTGTATATTGAAATATATCGTGTCCGAGTGGAACGAAAGAAAAAACACTGGGATCAGATAGAATCAGTCAGCGACGAAAAAATGTTGCCACCGGACACACTTTTTGCCATCTGGCACGAGGCACGAGGGCGTCCCTGAAAATGAGAAAAAGACACCGCACCCCCCCAGAGATTGGAATGGAGAACTAATCGGAGCGTTGTGTGATCACACAGGAAGAGATAGATATATATATTTTTTAATATTTGCTTTCACTTAGTTTTCAAGTGCTGTTAAGATCAAGGTCGGGACGTTTTGCATCCCTGGACAGGTGTGCCTATCAAGCCGATACTCGTTGGTATTCACGTGTGTTGTTTGCTTAGAGATAGAAGAACAGCTTTATTTTCTAGTTACTCCTTTCGTGCACGCGGAAAGTGAGAGAGCCAAGCTCGTGCCTCGCTGGGGAAACCCCTGGGTTTCCATTTAAGATATACGCCTCCCAAGAACTACAAATACGATCCCAATACCCGAACCCAGGTGATTACCCGGCTTTCTGCCTAATTCAAAGCAGTACCATAACACTAGCCCACTCTGATGAGCCGTATATACAGAATTATGGGGAATTCGTGGAAACCCCGATTCCACAAGCTAGAACATGAGTCGAAGATGCAGCTCCTCAAAACCCACTCCCACCCCTCTGAACGGCAAGGTACGGCAGAAAAATAGAGTGAAAGGAAGGCCTAGCCTTGAGGAGCAGGGATAAATCGTCAAGGAAAGTCATCGCCATGCTACCGGCAACGCGGGGAGGGCGAGAAAGTCCCCCTGTCTATCGAAAACAAAATCTGCTCTGCAGCGTGTCGTTTTACATTTTCTTGTATACCCTCGCCCGGCACAATGTGCATAAATCAATTATAGAAAATGTATTCCACAGAGTTGGCCACGGAGTACGCTAAAAGTCGACTCCAATAACGGTTCGAAGAGTCGATCTTGAGGACACGTATTGTATTTCGTTTTTTCCTGAAATTTCGGCATTTCACCAAATTCAGCGAGGGTTGAACCTTATCGAGTAAGTGCTTCTGTTGGCTCGGGAAATAATCGCCCACCCGGCACAGAACCGTCCCTACAGCAGCTGCCGGAACCCATGCGTGCGGTGGCCCCACAGTTATCGGCCTGACTCGTAGGCAGGTGTCGGTGCCTTGGGGAGTGAAATCCACCACCAACTCGTCACGCCACAACGCCCAACGCTTGCCCAAAGCGACAAAGTCTCAGCTATTGCCGTCACCGAGCTCAGTCGGTCGGCCACCTCGGTGCGGTCACCTTGTGAACTCGGCCACGAGAGCCCAGAAAGCTATTGCGCCTTCTGCGTTCGGCCATGACCTGCGAATGACCTTAGGAACGACCCCTGTCAGCTCTGTGCGCTCGCGAGTGGTGGCACAGCTCGAGCGGTGGGGTTGCCCGATCCTCTACGGCCTTGTACCTAAATTTCCTGAAAAACCCTAAAAGGCGACTTTTTGGGGGGGTGAAGTTTTTCGGCTTTTCCCGAAAATATTTCGGGAAAATACCGAAATTTCGGGAAAATACCAAAAAAAACTGAAAAACACTCGTCGTTAAGATCGACCCTAATGTCCCCATCTAGTATCGCTCTCATCTGTTCATTGGCCGTCTCCCATCTTTGACCTATTTCGAGGTGCCCTTGATACCCACTGACACTTCTCCGTACAACAGCAGCAACAGCAGCACTATACTATCAATAGGAGAACATGCATGATACGCTCGTATACCTACGGCATCGTACCTGGCATCAGATTATGTTTGTATGGTATGATATGATACAAAATGATCCAGTAAGTAAGTGTCAACAATAAACACAGCAGCAGCACAGCAAACACACGGTACCAAAACAAAAGGAAAAACACATAATACGTAGGCCTTTAAGGATTAGAACCAGGCTAGAGCAAGGTGAACGTCCTACAGTAGTAATACTGTGCTTTGACCCAACCTGCGTCTAGTGTAGTGTGTAGTAGACCGATGCTCTTCTATGTACGAGGATACTCTCGATCAGTTTAATTGGTGAGAAACACGACATATTGCCCCTCCACCAGGGACGCAGTGCGAATCGGCCGAGGCTGCCCCTGGTAGGGGCGGGAGGGGCGGACAAGGTGAAGCACGTCCAGCAAACCGCGCATCGGAAGGTGGGCCTCATCACAAGTTAGGTCGTTTTCAGCTCTAAACGTGGTGCGAAATCGACTTTCATATTGCTGAGGGTGAGCCTCCATGTGGGTCATCCTACATTCCGGGTATATTTACAGCGGCAAGCAGCGGTCATATGACCCCGTCTGAGAAACGCCTGCTACTTTGCGAGCTCCTCCCGCGACAGCCGATACCGACTCTTGTCGAGGAACCACGTGACTGGCATCCGCTCGGCGAGAACCAGCGAGTGAGACTCGTGACGGGCATAAGTTACGAACACAAAGAAGGGATGAGGGGCGAAAAAGTCGAAATTGAGCATGGAAAATCGTTCGAAATCGAAAGAAAAAACTGGGAGTCGTGTTTGTGGTGGAAAGTCGGATGGAAGATGGAGGGCAGGCAAGACAGACAACCATTTCATCATGTTCCTCGCAGCGACTCCAATGGACACTGGGGAATTTGGAAAAAAAATCGTGCGTAATGGCGCGACATTCTTATCTCTTACCTTTGCTCGTATGCACCAGGTAGGTATGCATGTGATCACGATAGAAAGTCTGCAGAACTGTTGAATGTAGAGCTGTACGGACCTAGAGGGACCGACTACTGCTAGCAGGTGTGCCCCTGGCTCTGCTCTGGTCATTCACCCAAGGTGCTCGAGTATGTTGGAATTTATAGGCTCCTGTATTATTAATAGTTCCTGCTTGCTCGCCAGATGTCTTCTGAACGAAGGGGCGAGGAATTCATCAGTCAAGCAGGCGACCAGGTACGAGGAGGGGACGCTTGCTATTAATCAAAATGCCGGAACTAGGGAGAGGGGATACCATAACACAAGCCCACCCTGAAGCGCCGTATATGCAGATTCATAGAAACTCGGGCGGAAATCAAACCCTTCCGGAGAATTCGGAGAATGGATTCATCGGAGATGCGGCGCTTCACAACCCAGCCCACTGCAACACCTGTAACTAGTAAGGTTGAAGCCGACTACACATGTACTCTGCTAATCAGACAACAGCAATCCGACCCAAAAGCAGGTACAAGAGCGAAGAGCCAAAATTGTCGCCGGAGAAAAAATCACACCTCGAACAGGTGCCAAAAACCTCCTACCGTCGACGCCAGTGTTGAGTGCAAAACAGTATGGACCCAGGGGCCAACTACTGCTGGCAGGTGTGCCTTTGGCTCTGCTCTGGTCACTCACACAAGGTGCTTGACGATGTTGGAAGCGATAGGTTCTTGCAATAGTTGCTGATTGCCTCACCAGATGTCTTCTGAACGAGGGGGCGAGGCGTTCATCGGCCAGGCAGGCGATAACGCCTGCCACGTATGATGAGGAGATGCTAGCTACAAATTATAGTGCCGCAACTGGGGAGAGGAGATACCATAACAGATTGTTGACGACGTGGTGCCACTGTTTCGAGGCACATAACCTGTTAGGTCACGCGGTGTTGTTATTTATAAAATTAAAAAGCAACAGCTGTGAGATCGAAAAATTGATCGAACCTCACATTTGCAAGCTGTGTGTGATACTTCGATCGCGCGTACTATTAATACGGGTTTTATTTGTCTTCATGCAGGAAATATAGTCCGTATATGAGGAAGACGAAATCTCAAGCTGCAGAATTCAAGGAATAGGTGTGTCTATATTTGGGAAATAGTAAAAATATTTTTCCGAGGTTGCAGGTAGCTTGTCAAGAGTGGACAATTTTTCCGGTGTGTATTTATACCTGGTATTACTGTTTTATAAATATACCTGGTATGTATTTGGATGCCATCATCAGTACTACCGAGCAGCATTAAATAATAAGGCATGTGTCTATAATTTTTGAAAGAAAAACATCAATCGGGGAGTGCGAGGACCAAGTTCCACTCACGAAGCAGGAGGAGACACCTAGCTATTACTTCTTAATTTGTGGCTTTGAACTAATGTGCATCAAAATTTCAGTTTCGGCAAAAAGCGCACACGATATTGGTATTAATACGTAGACGAGACTACTGCGAAATAAATCGAGGATCTCGTCGAAGCTCATATTTCCAAGCCGTGTGTGGTAACAAGATCGTGCGTATTGGGGATTTCACTCATGAGGCAGGTGGATAAAATGTACCTGGTACCTGGTATTGGATTAATTGAGACAACATTTATGTGTATCAATTATTTTCGCAAAAAAGGGCAGGGGAGGGGGAGGGCACGATATTGATATATATATGCCCGATCAGCTGTGAGAGCGAGGGATACATCGAATCTCATTGTTTGAAATTATGTGTTGTTATCTGGTGACTGTGCCCCTCCTAGATAGAGACTCGAAGAGAGGGCCATCGAATGCTGTGAAGAATCGAACGTCGAGCTGCTCAAAAATAGCAACGGCGAGAGAGAGCTCAAGAGTGTGGCGCTTGTGGACAAATTGATGACCTCGAGGAAGCGATGAAGAGTTGTCACCTCTTGCATTCCTTGTTCGTGAATACCCACCACGAAGAAAGCTTCCATGTACCCTCTTTTAAGGTACTTCCATGAAGGCGCGATAATACTTTCATGGCACCTCATGGAAGCACCATGCATGGAGAGAGAGTCACCATGAAATTAACATGTGGGGCTGCCATCAAAATTGTTTTGACGGACAGTTGCAGAGAAAGTACCATGGGGCAGACAAAATAGTCGTTTGTTGCCATGGAGACTTATGTTTTTTTCCATGAAAGCGCCGTTAATTGCCATGGAAGGAGACGTTATTACGATGAGTTCGGCGGGAAGTTTCTAGATGACAGTGAAGTTAACAACTTTAGGACCGCAGTCCCGTTTTGGGGACAATCCACTCAAATTCCAAGTATTTGGTTCCCAAAACGGGCCTGCAGCACTCAAGGAGTTAACGAAGTGTCTGCAGGTGGCACTACGGTGAACGTGGTAGTCCAGACAGGCTTGGCGCGAGCCTCTGTTAGACGTGCTTATGAGATTCGCGCAGAAGAAATAGATAATGTCGCAACATGGCGCTGGGCCGAGATGAAGAAGACGAAATAAATTGTGAGACCGGGTTGAGAATAAGGAATTGTTGTGAGCTTGGTGGGCGCTACAATCTATCTCGGCCATCCCAGCTCTACGGTTAGATGTACTCTACTCCGGGTCATTGAATTGACAGATCCACAGCAATGTTCCTCGACGGTTGCTCGTGAAGGTTGATCAGCTACTACGTGCTCCGTGTTGTTGCATTGTTGTTGCTTCGACAACCGACGAACGACTACCAGGAGTATCTGCTTCGAACTTTCCAATTACGACACGTACATATTGATGGCCATACTACTGGAGTACCAAACACTCTTCGTATGTACATGACTGAGGGTATCCTTACTTATTCAATAGTACTCCATGCTACTACTGAATATTGACTCGATAGATAGACTGCTTCAAACGCCTACATACCTGCTTCTATCACGGACGACATTGTTAGCGATGAGCGACTCGGTAGGCTGCTGGTGTACTGCTGCTGCTGTAGCAAAATACCTACCAGGTATATATTTACACGACCCCTCGATGAAGGGGACAAAGTCCAAATTTATGTGAGTCACCGAAGCTAGTTGCCCATCAACTTGACCTGACGTAACGTACTCGTGCTTGATACATACGGCAATAACTGACTACTACGTCACACCATAAGAGCATAATTCCTATGTTATTGTGTACTCTACGCTTCAACATGTCGTTGCCACATGTACTTTGCTTGTCGGTATATTTACCGGTGTATTCCGTTGCTGTCGCAACAAAAGTACTACCGCACGTACTCCTTTGCTGTCACAGCAGAAGTTTACTACGGCACGTACTCCTTTGCCGCGCCGCAACAATATCAACATTTATTTCCCGCTTTCTCGTACGACGGATGGTCAATCCTAATAAACCAGCTTTGATAGCGGAACACTCAATTTGCGTTGCCTGGTAACGTAGAGGCACTTTGTTATGACAGGTTTGAACCATGAACGAGTACATACTATTGTCAAGTGGCAGCTCGGAACTCTTGGCGTAGTATATAGCTAGGTCATTTTGCCGGATCGCAACTCTACACAAAGCGCCAAACAATTCGAGGCTCATAACCTGTCAACGGAGTGTCCGCAAGTGGCTAGTGGTGGACGTGCTCGCTATTATTATACCAGGGTAGTCCAGAGGCTTGGCGCGAGCCGCTGTTATGCGTGCTCGTGAGCTTCGATCGGAAGAAATAGAAAATAGATGTTGCAAACTCGCTATACCTCTGGGCCAAGGTGAAGAAGACGAACAAACGATGAGGCAGAGCTGAGGAAGCTGGTTGTGAGCTTGGTGGGCGTAACAAAACCATCCTCCACCACCTCGGCTCTACGGCTAGATGTACCCTACAGTATAGGTCGCCTGTAAGAAAGTATCCAATAAGAAGATAATGCTCGCTTGTTGGAGGACGCAAGAAAATTGGGATAAGAAAAACGGCTCAGCGGTGAAATCTACACTAAATCCTATATAATAGCCTAAGATCAAGTTTGTTTGAAGATGGCGTCCCAATAAGATTCTCAGGCTTGCCCAGATTAGATGTTCCTTGTTGACGGGCCCATACTGGACTACGGGTTGTGGTACTGATCGACTCACAGCAATGTTCCTCGATGGTTTCTCGTGGAGGTTGATCAGCGGACCCGTGCTGGACACCAGCGCATTGGTATTGCTCCGACAACCGACGAACGAGCACGTATACCCGTAGGAGCCGTCTTTTGCCGAAAAGGCCGAAAAAAAGCCGGCGGGGATCTCTTCCTTGGACCGATTTTGGGGAGGGAC
>JARUPZ010000881.1:0-27417 GCA_031213475.1 Nereocystis luetkeana | reverse complement strand
CCTATTTAGCGATTCCCTGGTATTTAGTTTGCAGTTAGTGTTCGTAAAAACCCTGCCGACTCACAGCTGTACGATAGAAGGCATCTATACCTCTATCTCGAAACGTAAATACCGCTCGGAGTAAATATTTGTTTACAAGCGGAACTTATTTTTGTGGGACGGAGTGGTGCGCTCCGACCGCAGGTGAAAAGGTGGGTGTATCATGACGCTTGGTGTTGGGCTGGCTCCCGTCTGGACAAGAGGTTTCACTCACCATCACTAGATCATCTACTACTACTACTACTACTACTACTACTACTACTACTACTACTACTACTACTACTACTACTACTACTACTACTACTACTACTACTACTACTACTACTACTACTACTACTACTACTACTACTACTACTACTATTAATACTACTACTACTACTACTACTACTACTACTCTACTACTACTACTACTACTACTACTACTACTACTACTACTACTACTACTACTACTACTACTACTACTACTACTACTACTACTACTACTACTACTACTACTACTACTACTACTACTACTACTACTACTACTACTACTACTACTACTACTACTACTACTACTACTACTACTACTACTACTACTACTACTACTACTAAGACTACTACTACTACTACTACTACTACTACTACTACTACTACTACTACTACTACTACTACTACTACTACTACAGTAGCTACTACTACTACTACTAAGACTACTACTACTACTACTACTACTACTACTACTACTACTACTACTACTACTACTACTACTACTACTACTACTACTACTACTACTACTACTACTACTACTACTACTACTAAGACTACTACTACTACTACTACTACTACTACTACTACTACTACTACTACTACTACTACTACTACTACTACTACAGTAGCTACTACTACTACTACTAAGACTACTACTACTACTACTACTACTACTACTACTACTACTACTACTACTACTACTACTACTACTACTACTACTACTACTACTACTACTACTACTACTACTACTACAGTAGCTACTACTACTACTACTAAGACTACTACTACTACTACTACTACTACTACTACTACTACTACTACTACTACTACTACTACTACTACTACTACTACAGTAGCTACTACTACCTACCAGGTACTACTGCATTAATTAACAGTACATCTATCTACCGTTCGTTTCATGGGATGTTGCAGCAGGATAAAATTCGTAGGCTTCAAGCTCCGGAACCATGTGCTAGGTCTTGCCGATCATAGGACTCCCACTGTGCAACACGAGCCAGATCACACACATCAGGGATACATCTTCCTTGAAATATCTAGGTCATGAGCTATGTGTGTAATTGATCTACACAGTGTCTGATCTATCAGATCTGTTCTATGTGTACACACATCGGAACCCGACGACAACAACACGATTTTTCCTATAGAGGAGCGCACAGAAAAAAATAATAATCCCGCAACAGCACTCCCTCCTTTTTTTCACGTTCGGCCATCCGTGCGGTGGGCGGGGGGTGGATCAACCGGCCCGGCGTCAAGTGATATGCTGGGTAGGGGATGATTACTGCCCCCCCCCCCCCCCCCGCGTTCACGAACATTTCGCGATTTCTGTGAAGCCTGTCCGCGCATACCCTCTGTCAGCCCTTGCCTTGGAGGGCCAGATACCTCGGAGATGAGGTCATAAGAAGTCGGTGCTACTGAAGTGCGCAGGCAGGCAGGCAGGCAGGCAGGCAGGCAGGCAGGCAGGCAGGCAGGCAGGCAGGCAGGCAGGCAGGCAGGCAGGCAGGCAGGCGTCGTTGTGCGTGTCTGAACCACCTTTCTTTGCGTCTGCGGACGCTTGTTTGTGTGGCGACATCCTTGAACAACACGAATCGGAATTCCGGCGGGTAAAAGGTAGGATTGGTGTTTGTTTGTTTTTATGACGCAACGTGTTGCGAGAACGTACTGCTGTTGTACCTGCTGCACAGCAGTACTGTAGAGATGAATATGATGATATGGACATCGTCCGAGAATGTGTTCCTCGACGTGATACATTCGTGGGAAGGGGACGCATCTATCTGAAATTATCTGATAATTTTCCGAGAGTTTTCTGTTGAGAAGCTCCACGTCTCATCCCACAATTGTATTCATTTGGACTGGAGATAAATTGTGCGCTTAATCCGACGAGCAATCCCATGGCCTAGGTAGTAGGTCCGTAACGCGAAATACTGGAAAAAAAATGAAGCATGTTGGGTAGTAGTTCTTCAGAGCCCTTAAATAAACCCTTTAGAATACCAGTCCCGTTTTGGGGACAAGGCCCTCAAATTCCAAGTAATTTGTCCCCAATTGTCCTCAAAACGAGACTGCAGCCCTAGAAGGGTTAAATATTCTCATCCTCCAGAAACATTTGCCAGGCAAGGAAAAAAAAGCTGTAAGGCATGCACGCATGTATGTATCGCAGCAAGCGAAAAATCACTTGCTGCTTGCTGGATTCCTACGTATGGGATACACCTCGTCGGATATCCCATGACATGTCGTGTCTGATGGGATAGCCCAACCCTACGAGTATTCTTCACATGCAGACATGAGGCCGTTCTTTCTACCCGTCGACATCCAATCCAGCACCCACACCCAATGCCCGTGCCGATTCTTCATCCTATAACTACGGGGGACCCTAGTTAATAGGACCTAATATTGTTATAAAAAATGGTCAAATAGATAGGTTTTCATGTATACCATAGGTCCTATTAACTATTGTCCCCCGTAATAATAAAGAGATACTGGTGACGAAATCACGACCCAGATATGCGGTACATTGCACGATATCCCAGACATCCCGTGAGATTACCAGTATGTATGTGCACGATGGGATACAACCCGCAATCTCCCATGGGGTGTGCACGTGTATACCCTTATGTCATATTTTCCCATTCGCCGTCTGACATTGCGGGGTGCTTATTTCAACCATGCCATCCACAAAAAATGAAGACCTTTAACAATCTGGGAGAAGGGATCTTTAGGTTGGTAGGCTGTTCGGATGTTTTGGTTCCTGTTGGGATCAAGGTACGGGCGAAGACCCGACCCAACCCCTGCAGCCTGACTCTAACCCCAAAAAATAGAAGGTACCAGGTAACCACTCTAGGCTGTGTAGAATCCAACAACCAACTACAGAACAGGTACGTGTTGCTTTCAATGAGACATTGACCTCACTATTTATAGACATGAACACCAACAATTATTTTATCTGCCGGCTCCTCATCTACCGACTCTACTACGTCCTCCTAACCGACGTTTCGCCTACCGCTACTGCATGATATCTATCAAGTTTTAAAGGGTGGCCTTTACCGATCAAATCGAACTGAGTGACAGAGCTTCGCAACCATCGGCCTGGAACATCCCCGAGAAACAGAATCCTCGAAGAACAATATGTACTCACCACGATATTAATACGCGCAGGCTTTTGACCCTTTTATGAATAGTACTACTGCCGTCCCGTTTTGGGGACGGATCGCTTGAAATTTGGCTGGTGTGTCCGCCAAACGGAGCTGCAGTCGTAAAAGGTCTCTCCAATATCGTTGGAATACTTATCTGTTTGATTCCTATTAATAGCCCATATAATTGTTTTCATCTTGATATCTATATAAAATAATATATATATGTTTTGCCAGCTTGGTAGGCAGAGGGCTCTATTATGATACTGCTTTGTATGAGGTTGAAAGCCCGGTAATTACCTGGGTTCTGGCACTGGGATCGTATTTGTAGTACTTGGAAGGCGTATCTTAGGTGGAAAACCAGGGATTTCCCAGAGAGGCACGAGCGTGGTCCCAGTCTCCGTCGTGCACGAAATAAAATGAAGCGGCTCTTCTATCTCTAAGCGAACATAAACGTGAGTACCAACGAGTGCCGGCTTAATAGGCAGACCTGTCCAGGGATACAAAGTGTCCCGCTCTCCGTGATCTTAACAGCTCCTCGAAGTTAGGAGGGTTAGAAAAACAATAGGAGCTGACCCTATACCGCCGTAGCCCGTAGCACATGCCTTATTCTGAGTCAATCCTTATTCTGTGAGCTCCACCTCACACGAGGAGATCCGAACACCCCACCTATAAAAGCATGGGCTGCGAAACACTTCGGTTCGCGCGAGCCTACGAAGCTTCAACCGCTGCCCTAATTGCCCTAATTGCCCTTAGACCAAGTTACTTCGTATTACATTAGTTGCCGTGACCGGTAGTTTCTCACTTGCGGACCTCAACCGGTCAGAACATATTGGCAAAAAAAGGGCAACCCCTACACCGCGGGATGGGTCCAAACTACAGTACGTAGTTTTCTTCTCTCCACCCTAGACGTAATCTCTCCACCCTAGATGTAGTTTCCTTCTCTCCAGTCTGGGGCAATACCACGGGATATAATACATCCTGTTGGGTATCCCACGGGACATCCCGAGGGATCACGGCGTATCCCTCGAGCATGCTTCGTGTTTCATGCCATGGGAAAATATAACTTCTCCCATGAGGTACCCCATACTGCTTGCTGTAGACGTATGGATAATACGCTTTTGTTGTTCCCGTTTCCCCCCCAAGATACGTTGCAAACAAAAATAAGGCTAACACACTCCATCGAGTTATCTCACGGCAGGGGTTGTCTTTTTTGCCTTCTGGGGCAATATTTTCCGACCCGTTGAGCTGCTCAAGTGGGCATCTATTAATAGTATCACCGGTATGTATGCTATTTTTTATACTACTTGGATACTACTACTACTACTACTACTACTACTACTACTACTACTACTACTACTACTACTACTACTACTACTACTACTACTACTACTACTACTACTACTACTACTACTACTACTACTACTACTACTACTACTACTACTACTACTACTACTACTACTACTACTACTACTACTACTACTAGTACTACTACTACTACTGCTGCTACTACTACGACTCTTACTTCTACTGCTACTACTACTACTACTACTACTACTACTACTACTACTACTACTACTACTACTACTACTACTACTACTACTACTACTACTACTACTACTACTACTACTACTACTACTACTACTACTACTACTACTACTACTACTACTACTACTACTACTACTACTACTACTACTACTACTACTACTACTACTACTACTACTACTACTACTACTACTACTACTACTACTACTACTACTACTACTACTACTACTACTACTACTACTACTACTACTACTACTACTACTACTACTACTACTACTACTACTACTACTACTACTACTACTACTACTACTACTACTACTCCTACTCCTACTACTACTACTACTACTACCACTACTACTACTACTACTACTCCTACTACTACTACTACTATTACTACTACTACTACTACTACTACTACTACTACTACTACTCCTCCTACTAAGGGTTAGGGTTAGAAACTATACTTGACTATGGTACGGTGCAAACATTTCGCAATCACGGAGCTCCTGAACTGAGGAGGTTTACGACATGCCACATTTTTTCTTTAGCCTAAATCGTTGCGCCGATGTCCCTACCCCAAGAAAGCGGTGGGATGGTGTATCAGGCTGAGTTTTTCGTTTTGATCATCCCATCTACTATCTTCGCCCTGGTTGAAACCCAGAGAGGAGGTCACAAAGCTGGCTCTCCCTTCTCCCCCACCACTACGGTACATGCCTTCATTTTTATCGCGAGATTGATGCGGCCCTTTCCTCCCTTGTCGACCCCGGTCGAATTTTAGAGTAGCTCCTATACTATCGTGGGGAATGAAATGTGTTGTAAGGTCAGGTCGGGGCACTTGTATTCCTCGTCAGGTTTTCCTATTGAGCGGGCACTCGTTGTCGGTCACGCAAGTTGATTGCTTAAAGGTATAAGAAAAACAGCTGCATTCCTTTTAGATGTAAGGTCAGAAGCAAGGGCTTGTCGTTTTACCTCTTGCCGGGAAACCCCTAGTTTCCCATCTAAGACACGCCTTTCAAGTACTACACACACGAACTCGATACCCGTGACAAGCTAATTACCGGCTTTTCCACATCATTCAAATCTATACCATAACACTAGCCCACTCTGATGAACCGCATATGCAGACGTTTGACAAACACATGGAAGCCCCTATTCTACCAACGAGAACATTAATCGAAACAGGCGGCTCCTCAAAACCCCTCGCCCACCCCTGAACGGCAAAGCTACGAAGCCGACAAGGAACACCAAGAAAAAAAACCATGGAAGGCCTACCCTTAAGGAACAAGAATTAGTACGCCAACGAAAGTCATTGGCATACCGACCGCAAGGCGGGAGGGTGAGGCGATAATGTATCGACGGAAACGCGAAAGGTTAGAGCCAAAACGTCATGCAGTCCTGCGCTACAGTATGAATGATCAATTTACCCAGTCCGCCCCCAGCAACCGAACAGGGGGGGGGATCGGCAGGACGAAGATAAAACCAACCCAAAACACGCCTGAAACCACCTAAACCCGGGCCAAAAACTCACGAAAGGTATTCTGCGCCAAAAACGAGTGGCCCGATTACCCAGACCAGCCCCGGCACTTAGTGGGGGGGGGGGGGTAGGCAGGACGAGCTACGCAAGAACCATCTCGAACCGGGCTCAGGAAAAAAACACTCATAAAGCGCCAAAGGGATACCGAGAAGGAAGCCCTCCACCCCGAAGCTCGGAAAACGCCAGAGGGAGAAGCATAAGAAAACCTCGCGAAAACCCAGAAAAGCGGAAAGAGAACAATCGAATGTAGCGGCGCCGCGCAAAATCAGCCATCTACGGCTGCGCCCCTCGAGATTCATCTACGGCGCTACGCTGGACCCCCCCCGTCCAAACACGCTAGGTTACAGTACTTGTAGGCCCCAATAACCTCGTACAGCTTCCGTTTAAAGCCGCTTAGCGTGCCGGAGAATGGGGAGAGGCTTGGTTGGTCCGTGGTCATCCAAAAATCGAACCAAATATACCCCAGCCGTCATTGCACTCGCACCGATACTGCCAAGCCAACACAGACCGTCGCCGCTCATGTACCAAAGGTGGGCCCCGTTGGGAAGCACGGTGGCGATGTTTCGGCGAAGCCGATCGGCTTGCGGTACGCAGGCAAAAATCCGGGTGCCAGGAAACGCTCGCCGCTGCTCCCCAAAGGCTCCCGCTGTGCCTCGCCAATTCGCATCTGGCAGTGCAAGCGGTTGGTTTGGCGGTGTTGGTTCGTGTAGCCGGCCCGGTAGCACGAGATTTCGTTGCGAGAGAGCTCAAAATCCATTTCCCGTTTCAAGGACAGACGATTCTCCACTTCGAGTCGTTGAAGAGGAGTCGAAACGTCGTCTTGAGTGGCGTGGTACGGGGGACACTTACTGGAGAAGTTGTTGAGTACATATCGCGTCAACCTCGCCGGCAAAATACCTCGGCATGATGCCGCGGTTGTGGGGGTTGGCACAGGGCTTGCAGCGTTGTACCGATACGCGCCCGCGAACGTCGGTGCCGGGCATGTCGGAGGGCGCACCCAAATACAGGAGCTAGCGTCGAGAGAGGATCCGTCCGGGTTGTCCGCGGAGGGGCAGGAGCCAATTGCGAGGACTTTGCAAAGGGCCCGTCCAGTTGAACGAGAACGTGACCTTGAGGGCCTTGGCGTCCGTGTCAATCTTCGCTCCCTGACGGATGGTGGCAGCCGTAATATACACCCACGCCCAGCCGTCAACAACGAACCTGGGAACCGGACGTAGTGCGTCGGATAAGGTGGAGTTGCGGCGGCTCACGCGAACAACGGTGACGGTGTGGTGTTCGCGGACGATATCGTACGCGCGCTAGTGGCGGTCTGTCACGACGACGCAGTACACGAGGTGGTCATGGGCAAGACTCTGGTGGCCGGCGACCCCAGCACGCTCGAATATCGTGAAAGGGAGGCGTGGGAGCCGGCCCATGTGGACCTCGTTGGGAGCCAAACCCGTTGGGGGCGCTGACTGAACTGTGTACGCAAGTGCGACGCGAAGTAGCATCACAGTCGTTTTATCTCATTGAAAACCATCGCCAACATCTAGGCCATCGTGTGATTTACGCGTTGCATCCCACCGGTGCCGTTGAGGTGGAGCCAGGTTTCCGAACCTCGAGACGCCGATAGACGGCGTGCGAGAGCTTCGAGAAAAAATGGAGACGTGTGCCTCTCGGGCACCTCCAGAGGGGACTATATCGGTTGAGGAGCAAGTTAGCCGTGCCCTCAGCGTCGAACTCGGCCGCTGTGACTGCGAACATGTTGACTCGCGGCTGAAACGATCAGCGAAGAACAAGACGTATGCGTTGCTTCTGGGCGTGACCGTAACACGCCCGAAGAAATCGACGCTGACGGAGATTCCGGGCCCTTCTGGCAGGGGCATCATTATCATGGGCCACCGGACCGTCAGCCGCGACGTTTTCCGTGCTTAGTACTTCAAGCGGTTGTGTAGCCACCACCGGGTGCAGATGCTCATACCAATCCACCAGTAGGAAGGTTCGAGCATGCGCAGGGTGTGCGCGGTTCCCAGGTGACAGAGACCCGTGGAATGGCAAGCCTGCATGACCCAGGGGCGCTCGAGCGGTGACACTTGAATGCGAAGAGGCTCGTCGTTCGATACACAAGCCGTGTGTCCCACCGGGCGCCGTGAGTCAGGCGTAAGGGATGGAGGCGGCTGTTGCACGAACAGGGCGATGCTGTCGCCAGTGGTGTGTAGCCGTCCTTCACCAGCAATCTCCTGAACCTCCGAGAAGGAAGGGCGCTGGCGTGAAGGGACACACGACCTAAAGTCGTTTGTCAAGGCCTCCTGCCGGCCAAGAGCTATGTAGGGCATGGCGGTGTTGCAAACGGGCTCGGCCTGTTGCTCCCGCGCCGATCGGGGTGCCAGCAGCGTGCTGCGGAGCCACCGAACTGCGCTACGGCAGCTACGCCGGGGGCATCCAAGTCGGCTGTGTTATGGAAATGTTAGCACATGACCATGTATGAGTCAATGTTCAGTAGCACTGCACTGTATCGTAGATCGTAGTCTATGTACCGTTTCGGTATGTAACGTATATTATGCGGAGGAATAGCATTCGTATTATATCTGCTGGTAGGACCGAGCTGGTAGGACCGAGTACCTCACTCTCTCGTGTTGATCTCGACGAATCGTGATGGTAACCTAGCTGCCTGTTCATCTCTGGAAGCTGCCGTCATCTGGACTCCTGCATTCTCTGTGGAATTCATCTGTGTGTGTTGGCCAACTAAGCGCCAGTGTTTACGTGTTATCACGTCTTTTTCTCACTACCACACCGGAGTATTGCACTCCTGGTCACTGCGTGACCGGTGTCATCACTCGGCTTACGCTGAGGACACAGCCTTCGCCTACATTGCCAGGGTATAGCCACACAATACCAATAACAGGTTATGATAGCCTCGTGAGCGTGGCGAGTAGTGTGCATACACATTTGTTTTCGCGAAGGTCTCTTCTGCTGGAGTCTGCTTCCTGTTGGAGGTCTACACTGAGTCAACCCGGCTGCTGTTTGGATCCGGATTGATCACCTGGGTTCTCGGCTGCACATTCGGTACGATACTGCTGTGTGTAAAGCATTCGGGAGCATAACATCTAGGCGTTGATTCCGGTCGGCGAATAGAGTTGTGCAGGGTTGTTGGTTTGCGCGTGCAGAGCACCGCTCTGGTGTTCCGCGTGTGTTCAAATCGATTTCCCTAAATCGCCTGCGCGTGTCGTATCGCGAGGCGTAGTCTGTCCAAGACACCTTCCACCTGCTGAGTGCCGACTTGGTAGCGTGTGTTAAGGGTGAGGATCTGACTGGGCTGTTTGCATCCGGTGCGGCAGTCCCATACAACGTGAATCGCATCACGTTACCTGCGCGTGCGGCGTCACGCGAGGTGCTGTCTACATCCAAGACCATTTTTCTCGTACCGGTTCGCGGTGCGTGTGTAAGATTGAGGATTCGACAAGTCTGAGCAGTGCATCTGACCCGTGTGCCTGCAGGACGTGGCCGGAGTTGACGCCTCCGACGCCACACACCGCAGCTTAGTCAACTGTGGTAGGTTGTACCTGTGTCTCGCGGAGCACAGAAGTCTGGGCGGATACTGGAGAGTGTCCGGAAGACGTGGATTGTGAGCTTCAGGGCTGCAATCCTGCAAAGCCTACATCCGTGTAGCAAATTAACACCCTGCACTGTCCCTTGCGCGTCGAGCTCACTCCGGTACTCGGGGCGTTATACGTGTGGGTAAAGCCTGCGCGCCTTGCGCGTAGCCCCGGTCCCTGGTTAGGGTCGGGAAGCGATAGCGGAATCGTCGTTCAACGCGTTAAAACGCACCCTTGAATCCGTGGGCCTTTGCAAAGAGCAACGGGATTACAGGGAATGGCAGGCGAAGTTTCGCCAGGCAGTGGGGTTCCATTCACAGGAACTTCTCAAGATCCTCGACGGGGAGCCGTGCCCCGTGGGTACGGACACTGATGCTGTTGCAGCAACGGCGACATGGAAAGCCCGCAACAACCAGCTATACTCGCTGGTTTACTTCTCCACTACCGGGTCGGCAAACATCACCACCAGGCCTTTCCAAGCGAAGTCTGGGGGTGAGATGGGTGACGGGGCAGCGGCGTGGGCGGCCCTCAAGGAGCGTTTCGACGGCAACACAAAGGAATCCCGTCGGGTCTGCAAGACACAGCTCCACGCCGCGAAGCTCCGGCCTGGCCAGAACATCATCGACTTCCTGGCTAACATGGACGACCTCAAGCTTCGCCTCGACGACATGGGGGAGCCCACCACCGATGAATCTTACGAGGATTTGGTGCTTAGTGCACTTACGCACTCCTCGGAGTACCGATTCCTCCAGGACATGCACTACCGGAGCCCGTTTCCGGACGTGGAGGCGTTGAAGAAGACGGCTACAAACTACTTCATCGACGCGCAGTCGAGGAAATCGTCGGGTCCTGCGGTGGTCGGCCGCGGAGCGGCGATGGCTGCAACAAGTACGGATCAGTGCCACAACTGCAAGGCTTACGGTCACTTCCAGCGAGACTGCCCTGCCCCGGCCAAGAAAATTAGGCCGAAGACAGGAAAGTCGTCGTGGAAAAAGAAGGGCAAGAAGGGTAGCGGCAGCGACCCTTCTCCAAAATGGTGCTCCTACCACAAGACCGTCACGCACAGCGACAACGAGTGCAAGGCGCAAAAGGAGATCCAGTCGCTATCTGCGCGCCTGGCGCTTCTGCAGACACCGGGCCATGGTGGTTTCGCTCCCGTCGGGAGCGCACACCTGGCTGCAGCCCCTCAACAACCGGTGAGCGACGCTAGCTTCGCTCACGTCGGGAGCGCCCACATGGCCCCACTTTCTTCTCCGGCACAGAACACTTTCGGGTACTCGTTCCACGCGGTGTCAGCGGCGGCCGCGCCGCCCCCCTGTACTGGGGTGATCACCGCGGGGCTCGCCGTCGCGCCGGCGGCGCCTGCGTCTGCTCCGGCGGAGTCACCGACCAACCACCGTCTGTCGGAAGGGATCTTCCGAGCGCTCATGGCGACCACTCCCGACCTGTATGGTGGGGGTGGGCTTTTCACCGATGGTTCCGTCATCCGTATGCTGGTGGACAGCGGAGCGTCCTACAACTTCGTAGACCCGGAGCTTACTCCAGGACTGCTTGCCTTGATGCGAGACTACGAATCTCTTCAGGTTCCCCACGAAATCGTCGCGGCTGGCCAGCACATCCTGCACGGGGTAGCTGCCGGCACTATCAACGGCGCCATTGCCGATGACGGTGGGAACAAGCGGGATTTCTCCTTCCGAGCAATCGTCGTGCCTGGGCTGGGGACGAACCTCTTCTCCGTCTCTCAGGCAATGCTGGGAGGAATGGCTTCGCTGTTCTACCCGGACAACCCGCGGTTGGAGAAAGACGACCTTGTCCTGCCGATGAAGAACCTGGGTGTTGACGAAGCGACCAGGAAGACCATGTGCTCCATCGAAGTTGAGCTGGAGGGCCGTGCAGGGGTCTCCGTGAAGCCTAACGGCGGTGCTGCCTTGAAGGTGGTATCGGCCGACCTGTGGCACCGTCGCATGGGGCATGTCAATCGCAACAGCATGAATGTTCTGCGGCAGACGCCGTGCAGCGGCGTTGACTACAAAGGTGACCTGACGCCGTGCGACGTCTGCCCCTTCGGCAAAAGTGAGCAACAACCCCACCCGAAGCGAGCATTATATGACGTGGAGCGACCTTTTGAGCTTGTCACCGTAGACACCATGGGGCCTATCAGCCCTCTAGCACTGGGCGGTTACGCTTTCGTCACCAAGTTTGTTGACCAACTGACGAAGTGGAAGGAGATATTCCTCATCAAGAGCAAGACAAACACCGTTGACTCCCTCGAGCTGTTCAACAAGGCCGTTGTGATTCCGTCCAAAGAGCGCTTGGTCCGGCTGAAGGGGGACAAAGGTACAGAGTTTACGAGTTCGGAGTTCCGCCAGTACTGTCTCGACATTGGAATCCAGTTGGAGTTTGCGTCTACCAACACCCCACAGCAGATCGGCGCGAACGAGCGAGCAGGTCGGACGCTTGCTGGCATCGTGCGCTGTCTACTTACTGATTCGGGTCTCCCGAGTTTTCTCTGGGGGGAGTTGATGCAGGCGGCAGTCTACCTAAGCAACCGGGTCCCACATGCGGCGTTGAGCAACGGTACGCCCTACAAGGCACTCTACGGCAAGGATGCTTACCTCGGGAACCTTCGGGTGATCGGGGCTAGGCCGTTTGTGCATGTAGAAACCCACACCAAGAAATTGGAGTCGCGTGCTTGGGAAGGACGCCTGGTTGGGTACAGCACGGACAGCAAGTCTTACCAGATCTACAACCCGGCGACGAAGCGTGTGAGGGAGAGTCGAAACGTCGTCTTCATTGAGACGCCCTCAGCACTGCCTCGCCTGGAGGTCGGTGGCTTTGACGACGGAGAGTTTACGTATGACGAAGGAGACGACCTGGTAAGGGATGTGCGCGACCACACGTCTAACATAGACATCCATGGGCCTTCTCCTAACATAAACGCTGCAGATCCGTTAGTAACTACACTTATAGGGCAAATCCATGATGTCACCAACCGCGACATTGGCATTGATACTGCAGCCACTACTCCATCTATTCCGCCTGGGGGAGTAAGCCCTGCCGAGCAGGGTCCTCCGCCATCCGGTGCTTCGCCATCCGGTGCTTCGCCATTCGGTGTTTCGCCATCGGGTGCTTCGCCATTGGGTGCTTCGCCATCGGGATCTTTGCTTTCCGGATCTGCTTCGCGTGGTGGTTCTTCGCGAGGTGGGTCTGCGTCGCGCGGAAGCCGCGCGATTACACCGGCTGTTACCAGAGCTACTGCTAGTACACCTAACGCCAGGACTGTCAGCGAACTCCGACGCCTAAATTTCGCATACTCCACGATGGGGGAGTATCAGGACGTCGCCCACAAGGACGACATGCCTCGGTTCGCAGAGTACGCATATGCTGTGCAGACTATGCAGCCGGGAATCCCTAAATCGTTCTACGACGCCATGAAAACACCGGAACCTTCATTTTGGCGCGCTGCTGCGGATAAGGAGATGGACAGCCTGCATGAACTCAAGGTCTACAAGCTCGTTCCGCGCTCTACTGTTCCTCCGGGACAGAAGATCATCAACTCAAAGTGGGTTCTGAAGCGTAAGGCCGATAATTCCTACAAGGCGCGGGTGGTCGCGCAAGGCTGGAACCAAGTACATGGGCTAGACTGCGGCAACACGTTCGCTCCGGTTTGCAGGCTGCAGAGTGTTCGGATGGTGCTTGCTATAGCTGTGGAAATGGACTGGGAAGTCATTCAGCTTGATGTCAAGACAGCTTTCCTGTATGCGGACATTGAAGAGGAAGTGTTCGTCGCGCAACCCCCTGGATATGAGACCAAGGACAAGGATGGAGGTCCTCTAGTCATGAGGCTGGAGAAAAGCCTCTACGGGCTAGCACAAAGCCCCGGGAACTGGTTTCACACCATTGACCCCGTCCTCAAGATCATCGGTTTCGTCCCGCTGAAATCTGACAAGTGCGTATACATTTACAAGCACAACGGTGTCACCATCATCCTCACACTTTACGTGGACGATCTACTCGTGATTGGTGGTAACATCGAAGTGATCGAGAAGATCAAGACACAACTAATGGACCGGTTCAAGATGACCGACATGGGCGATGTGTCGCGTGTACTTGGGCTACAGGTCACCCGGAACCGGGCGGAGAAGACACTCACAATAGACCAGGAGGAATACACCAAGTCCGCCTTGGAGCGGTTCGGCTTCGCGAACTGCAAGCCAACGCTGACCCCTGGTTACGGACCCGAGCTCTCCACTAAGCAGCCGGAGGAGACACTGCTCAACGCCGAGGAGACGCAACGGTACCAAGCGATCGCCGGCACGGTCATGTACCTGTCTTCTGTCTTCAGGTATGACATAATGTACAGCTCGAGCCAGCTCTCTCGTGCTATGTCAAAACCGTCGAAGGTGCACATGGTCGCGGCCAAGCACATTCTGAGGTACCTGGCGGGGTCCACCAGCTTCACCATAGTGTACAAGAAGGGAGGTTTTAAGCTCACAGCCTTTTCGGACGCTAACTGGGCTAACAACCCGGATAACGGCAAGTCGACGTCGTGTTACATCATGATGTTGGCCAGAGCACCAATTAGCTTCAAGTCGGGCCTTCAAAGCCTGACTGCCATGTCCACCATGGAGGCTGAGCTGGTTGCATCGGCACTCGCGATGAAAGAAGCCGTGTTCTGCATGAACATGATGACGGAGCTTGGGTTTGGGGAGCAGTTCGTTCAAGTGCCACTTCACTGCGACAACACTGCAACTCTGCATGCGCTCGGGAACCGATCGTTCAGCTCTCGCACCAAGCACATTGCTCTCCGCTACTTCTACATCCGCGAGCTGGTCACCGAGGGGAAGATTTCGACGCACTACATACCCACCAACGACAACCCCGCCGACATAGGGACCAAGCATTTTGCCAAGCCGCGTTTCCAGCAGCTACTGGACATCATCCGCAACTTCTGATGTAAAAGTCGTTGTCAACATCGTGTGTTATATGTTTGTGTCATCAACATCTGTGTTTTGTGTTTGTGTGGTTGTTTTGTGAAACTGTTATTTGTGTGAATCAGTTTGCTATTTCAATAGTCAACATTCGGCCTCGCACCATCACTGGTTGAACGAGCCATGTAGGATTGAAGGCTATGGTAAATTTGGTTTGTGCAAGATACAATAGCAGTACTTTTGCAAGCACATAAATGTATGCACATAGGGCACGAAACATCGTTACAATTTCTACTGGTTAAAGCATCGAATGAACTGCTTAATTGCATCGAATGGAGTGGTCTCTTGAACTACTTCTATTATCACCGACTTGATTGTTTTCTGGACTTTATCGTTTCAACATCGAATTGGATTCGTTTTCTAGGTTCGTTTGTCAAAATTATAGTTTGATACAATTCAGGGCAATTTTCATTGAAGGGGAGTGTTATGGAAATGTTAGCACATGACCATGTATGAGTCAATGTTCAGTAGCACTGCACTGTATCGTAGATCGTAGTCTATGTACCGTTTCGGTATGTAACGTATATTATGCGGAGGAATAGCATTCGTATTATATCTGCTGGTAGGACCGAGCTGGTAGGACCGAGTACCTCACTCTCTCGTGTTGATCTCGACGAATCGTGATGGTAACCTAGCTGCCTGTTCATCTCTGGAAGCTGCCGTCATCTGGACTCCTGCATTCTCTGTGGAATTCATCTGTGTGTGTTGGCCAACTAAGCGCCAGTGTTTACGTGTTATCACGTCTTTTTCTCACTACCACACCGGAGTATCGCACTCCTGGTCACTGCGTGACCGGTGTCATCACTCGGCTTACGCTGAGGACACAGCCTTCGCCTACATTGCCAGGGTATAGCCACACAATACCAATAACAGGCTGTCGTGACGGATGGTACGCCAGTCGCCGGCGGAAGTCTTAAGAAGAAGTTCCCACAGGCTCGGTGCGGTCGCGGTCGAGCGAGGTGGGCACCGTCGGGGCAGGCGAGGCGACAAGAGCAGGGGCCACAACGACACCCGGAGGCGGTCGTGGCTGTGGGACTCGCGGCTGGATGATATCACGGCAGGCGGATATCCGAGGCCCCCTGTCGGGCTCGAAGCTAAAATCAACAGTAGGCGGCGAAGTGCCAGCGGAAACGGCTGTTCATCGGGGCGTCCGAGTGGAGGTGCGGCTGGAAGGCGCCTAAACAGTCAGGGGCGTCGTGTTGCCAGGCAGCGAAGGAGCGGACGCGGCCGGATCAGTGATCTCGGCGAAAGTGTTCTCCCTGTGAAGAGCTTGTTGTGAGAGGGGCATGCTGTGCGACATCTTTGCGTGGCAGCGGGGGCTTCTACGGAGCCCTTGTCGTCCTCTAAAGGTGCAGCAAAAACCCGAAGCCAACGCAGCATTGGCAGAAAGTGATTTTTTTGCGAGGGCCAGGACGGTGATGGTGGTGACAGAAGCAGATACACAAGCGACGAATCTCCCGGATAAGCAGAAATGTCGTAATTTCCTGATACGTGGCCTGTGTGCGCGAAAATTGCGGGAATCCGAGAATGTGAAAGGTATCCCACCCAAAACAGCATTGTCGAGGCGAGGCACCAGCCCACCCAAGCCAACACCGGGCGTCGGCGAAGAACGGGTGAGGCTGGTGACGCCGGTATCGAGGAGGTTGAGGCTGCTAGACCGACTGCGGTCTTGTTTCGCGGCAGCCTCTCGCAAACGGGGCAGATTCTCAGCATCTCCGTTGATGCTGCCCTTTCGGTACTCAAATGTGTAGTCAAACGCGGTGACAACTCGAGCCACCACTGGACGCGTGCGTTGTGATCCCCTACTTCGCTGGTGCTCTCGAGCGCCTTTTGATCCGAAAACACGGTAAACTTCGTGCCTTAAAGGTAGCCTCAGTGTCGTTTGATGGGCCAGAAAATGCTGCCAGTTTCCATATCGAGCGGGGTCCAGTACCTCTCGGAATTGAGAGTATCCCGACCGATGTAGGCGATAGGCGCGATGAGCCGTCCGGCTGTTCCTGTTTGAGTGCGGCACCAAAACCGTGGAAGTAGGCGTCGCAGTACACGTGGACGGGGCGGGAGCCGTCAACCACGGCCGTCCAGTCGGGGAACACCAAAATGGGTGGAGTGGTAAGTTCCGCGAGAATCTTGCGTACTGCGACCTCCATAGTCAGCGTAAACTCGAACTCGACCCCCTTCCGGAGATGCGCGGCGATGGGACGGATCCGGTTGAACAAGCCGTGCAGGAATGTGGGAGAGGAACGTACACCGCCCATCCGGATGCGTACCTGCTTGAGGTTCCGGGGCATGGGCCTTTTTCTCAAAGCTGATACTTTTTCCGCGTTCAAATGCACACCCGCTGGCGAAGTGCGGTGGCCCAGAAAGTCCGCATCCGTGCCACCCAGACGAGCCGTCGAGGGGGGGAGCTTGAGGTTATGCTTGCGTATCTGCTCGATAAGGGCATTTATTGTCTTGACGTGAGTTTTCGGATCGGATTCGAACACGATCATACGCTCGAGGTAGGTCGCCACCTGGTGCAAACGCTTGATAACCTCGTTGATCGCCTTGACGAACCAGCCGGGCGAAATACTGCTACCCTGGGGCATGACTAGCAACGCGTAGAGGCCCGTGGGAGCGCCAAACGTTGTGAGAGGAACAACTGCGTTCTTGTCCGCGGTAACCTGGTGAAACGAAGAAACCAAGTCAAATGGAAAAACACACGTCTTTTTCCCGAGGAGTTGAGGACCTGATCCACCCGGGGATAGGCAGCAGGCTGGGACATATGATCCGGTTGAGTTTCTCGTAGTTCACGGTGATTGGAACGCCTCCAGACATATTATGTATTACCACCAGCGGGATCGAATACGAGAGGTCGAGCGTTGGGTCAGGCCTATAGGAAGGTACTGGTACAGGGTAGCGCCAGCTTCCTCGGCCATGATGGGGTGCATGCGGTTGGGCCGGGACGGACAGGCGCACTACCTCCCGGGGCCGAAATCGCGAAATGCATCAAGGAGCAGGGACCAAAATCAGTCTTGAAACTGGAGCCGACTTATCGATGGTCTCAGGGGCCCAGTCCGGGTCGTGAAGGGAAAATGCCACCGCTCGAAGATATGGCGGCAGACGTGTTCAGACGCGCAGGAACGAAGGGCGCTGTTCTGGGGTTAAACGCCCAAGCAGGGCAGGAAAGGACGAGGCCGGAGCTCCCGCCGCCGCGAGAAGTGAAGCCGTTACAGCAGAGGACAGAGACGCCGCAGATAGGCCAGCGGACGGGTCTGGGGCTCAGTGGTTGGACTGTAAAACATCCAACGGGACGCTCATTAGCGGGGCGTGGGCGACTCCGAGGGTGTAGCCAGGCTCGAGATCTGCAACGCCGATGAGAGAAAGGACCTGTCGCCCGGAGGCTACGAAGTATTCCTGGTTTTGGGGCAGGCCGGACTGTGGCAGCATGTCGACCAGGTAATGGCCGGAGATCGGCGGGGAACCATTGCTGCATACCGAGGTGACTGCGAGCAGCTGTTGCTCGTCCGACAAGGGGGTGCCAACGGCGCCCTCGTAGCGTGGGTGGCATCCTCCACCCGAAGCGACGGGGTCGACTGCGGAAGCTGACACGTCTGCCCGGGCGTGGTCCGTAAACTCAAGTTTTCCCAACACGCCATGTTCCGACGAAAGAGGTGGCAAATAGCGCCTATCAATGCACATCCAGCTGTCGCAACCCAGCAGCACTGCATGCTCCATCACAGAGGGGGGGACCACACAGGCTTACACTACCAAGAAGCACGTGGGCTCATCTTCTCGAAATATCTGGACGCTCACGCGCGTCGAAGTTTGTAGAGGGGCGGGTGCGTCAAACCCCCCGCAAGACCCATGGACGATTTTCTGTTAGCACGGCATGGATGCCGCACCGACCGAGAACATGCAATCTGACACGTCTCGCCTGATGAAATACTGTGGGGAGCCAGGGTGGAGGAACGCAACGCAGCCAAAAGGTGCGAGGGCGTCAGCCCCTCTGTGAAATCGCGATTCTGGCGGTAAAAGGAGGCGTCGTCGAGACTACTGGTGCCCACGATGAGGCAGGGGCCTTGTTTTGACAGCGCGGGGGAGGGGTCGACGCCAGGTGCGAAAGGCGAAACCTCGGGGTTGTGGCCAGCTGTGCCGTCAGAAAACAAAGTCGAAAGAGCTGAATGAGGACTTGGACAAGCGTGAGTCGTTGTCAAAGGGCGAGGTGACGCTGGAAAGATCTGATTAATTCCGTCGGGAGAGGTCGAAGTGAACAATTGATGAAAAGAGGAGGCGTGCGCCAACCCGGCCTCACTTGCGCGAAAGGCGTCGCAAACGGCGGAAAGAGCTTTCCCGAGCAAAGTTTCCCTTCGCCATCAGCCGGGGCCTTGGGCCTCGGGGTCGTCCGCCCAGAGACCGATGCCCCACACGGGGTCAAATGGGCTAGTGTCAGCCAAAGGTTTGATGCCAGTGCCCAGAAGGTGCTGCTTCATGGCCGGGTTCTGTGTGAAGTCGGGAAAAATAGCTGCAAGGACGGCGTCTTCACGAGCGCGGTCCAAGATTTCGCAGTCGAAGTTTCGCACGCCTCAAACCGACACGTTCGCGTCCGCGTGGGTCTCGCGAGGGCATTGTCAGCTCTGCTGCGCCGTGGTGTTGGAAAGGGCGAGCCTTTTCAGCCATCATATACTGCTGTGCGCAGGACGACGGCGCGTCGTGAACGACAAACGGCGAGGGAGATCGCTGCGAAGAATAGGAGGGGGGCTGCCACGACAGCACCACCTACTCAGTTGAATAATCGAGAGTGGAGGCAAACGCCGACAGTTTCGAGCCGTCGGTGGCCGCAGCTGCGGTGTGTGGGGGTTGCAGTGTACTTCTCTGAGAACACTGGGCCCCTGGTGCACGATACCAGTCTGGTCCTACATGAACTGGTTTAGTGTCACTATCGCTCGCAGGCGAAAAATGACCAGGAGGTTCTCTTACTTCGCCCTATGGTCTCTTATCTTAGGCCAAGGGGGGCAGGGCTCTCTGACCCCGTCCTGCCTGACGAGAGCTGCGATTCTTCCCATTTTAACGGGTATGCTGTCCGGTTATAATCTGACCGAATACCGTGGAGTCGCCACTGGATCGTCGGACAGTGGCAGGTTTTTCCTGCTCCACCGGACCTCAAGGAGCGCTGCGCACGTGGGGTAGCGTGCGTGAAGACGAAAGAGGGCCGACAGACCCAGCCGGCGACTTCAAACACGGGGCTCGGGTGGGTGGCAACAAATCGCCCACCGCAGAGGGCTTCTCTTAGGCCAAGGGGGGCAGGGCTCTTGCTGTCCGGTTATAATCTGACCGAATACCGTGGAGTCGCCACTGGATCGTCGGACAGTGGCAGGTTTTTCCTGCTCCACCGGACCTCAAGGAGCGCTGCGCACGTGGGGTAGCGTGCGTGAAAACGAAAGAGGGCCGACAGACCCAGTCGGCGACTTCAAACACGGGGCTCGGGTGGGTGGCAACAAATCGCCCACCGCAGAGGGCCTCTCCGTAGACCTGCTCGGGAAGACGGGCGAGGTCGATAATCTTGTCGACTCCCCCTTGGTACAAAAAAGGGTGGAGCGGCCACCGGCATTCCGAAGAAAAGCCGAGTCGAGCGTCAACCGAGATCTCGGGGTTTCAGTACAGGCCTCCCCGAACCTCAAAAACGACCACCACCGCATGGCCAGGTGGTGAAAACGGGGGGCAACCTCCCTTACATGAGCGACGCGAAGGCGCAACAGTCTTGGCAACGGTCTTGGCGCAAGACTCCTGCATGCCGTGTATTGACCCGGCTGCCTTTGCAATTCCTTGCCGGTCTTCCTATTAGGTTTACGAGAAATAGGTACCGCGCTTTTTGTGTCATTGCAAATACAAAACCTAACACCATCAACCTTCCACTACCGATCTTGCGGCACCCCAACTATTTCTTCGCGTAACCCCCAGTCGCAGGCCCAAGGCGCTGCTTGCTTGCAGCGGGTGAAGGGGTGTACTCTTTCGGCACCCAGCGCATGGCCAAAACGCGAAGCTTGTCCTTTTCTCACCCGAGTGGTACGAGGCAAGCGACGAGTGTCCGGGTGTGTCCGGATGACGCCGCACAGCATGATACAAGCGCCATGCTCGTAAAACGGTCACGCGATGCTTGACCGGTTGCCTTTTTGCAACCCCTTACCGGCCTTGTGCTACCTGACGGGAAACCTGTTCCGCTTCTTCCTTACAAATACGAAAATCAACCATATTCGCCCGTCCTTTCCCGCCATATCACAACTCGTTCCCGCTCGCGACGACCCCCTCATCGGTCGCAAGCGCAAGCCGCTCCATACAGGAAACACGGGGGGGCGCGGGCCTCGGGCTCTCAATGACTTGCCACAACGCTTCGCTTTTAACATTGTTGGTACCGGCTTTGGTACAACAGATTGGCGTGATGGCTCGGGTAGCGTTGTAACATGACAGCAGCGCCCGGAAATACAGAAACGACTCCACCTCTACCTGACCCTGAACACGGACTCGGAACCTAGGTCGGTTCCATTTTTGATAACGTCACCGATTTTCGACGCGGTTTGCGCAACTCCAGCGGCCGGTCAGGGACGAATACACGCTAAAAGGCACTGGCGCGAGTATACCCAGTATCGTATATGCGGCGTAGCACCAGACAGTGCACTGCAACGCTAAAACAAAACAATGTCTAGACCTTGGACCGGCCCAGGTGTGCACTCGACGTTGCATGTCGCCGTCAGCTTATCACAGCAGACTGGCGAAAGGGGAAACAAGACAAGCGCTTGCCTGAGTCCCATCGCATCGGCGCCAAGAGTACCAGCAAAAACTCTAATTCTCCTACTACGGCAGTAAAACTACACCGCACGGCATTAGCAAACATATTGGAGAGCTGAAAACGCAGCCACTTGCAACATCTTCGATCGAAACTCAACCATTTTACCACAGCTGCAACTGCAATTCATTGTACTATCTTACGACATTGTCACTCTGCAACGACTGCTCGGCGAGTATCGCAATTTTTTCAATCTCGTGGCCCGCGAACTAGACGCTGCCACTCGTGATGACGTGCGGCAGGGTACCCTCGTACATGTACCTCAATATTACACGTGGTCATGCATGGCCGAGGCCACTGTTCCAAACGGCAGTTCCTACACACAGAGCAAAGATCGTAGGAACGGTCAATTCCTCCAACAAGGAGCGAAATAGGAAAACAGCTACTTGTATAGCTTTCCCATACGATTCCCCTTCCGCGATTGTTTTTGCCGCCGCTTGCCCGCCTATACAAAACTACGCGATACCTACGAGTATGCCTATCCAAATATGTGATCGCAGGCGTACCCATAAACACCTGGGGTTTATATCTCCCTTTTCGCATCTTCACTCGCTCCGACACTCGTCGTCCGCGCCGGCATCACAGCACCGCCAGAATCGAGGGATTGGCCCGACGCGCTGTCCGGTAGGGCGTATCACGCTTCCGCGACGTTCCGGGTAGCTTATTTCAGCGCTCGTATTGCTTGGACCGCTGCCTTACCCTCACTGTCTCCCTATGTGCCCACAAGAAATAGACGTGTGTTAGGAAGTTGCCGCAATCTACAACAACCCTGGAACGTCGACGACCCATGTCGTTCCCAACCACCAGACGTTTGCAGAGGCGTAGCTAGCGTAACAATTCTGGAGGAAGCTGCTTCGGCCGTGAGTATGCCCCAAAGCGCAACGCCGGTGTGGAACTCGGGGACCGATCTTGGGCGTGTGTGCCCCGCCGAGAGTGCTGATTATGACCCCCGGGCACTGGGCACTTCTCCAGCAATGACCCGCCTGGGGGCAAACCCGACTGGCTGAACGCATTCACAGAGTTGTTTAGGCCGCGTCACCACGCGCACCCGCGGCAATCCCCTCGTTTACCAAAGACAAACCGAACTCTGCAAAAACGAACAGAAAACAGACAGTTCTTCTCAGGTGGAGTAGGATAAAACAGTGGCAGCACCCTTCCCATATACCTGGTACTCCCGTATATATCCCACACTCCCAAAGGCAAAATCTACACCTGTGGCATGTACAGAACTTCGAAAAACCAAACGAAAATTAACCTTTAGCCCTTCGCCTCTCCTGCTGCTTGTGCTTGACCCGGGGATGGCCTTGCCAAAGTTGGCGAGACCCGCTTCCCGATGGCAAATAATGATGGCGCAAAAGTCTCGACGGAGCAAAAATCTTGATTTTTTCCCCCGTGACACCACCACCAACACCACTCGACGTCGAGTCTGGTTCGTACGCCCGCCCTTTGCTCCGCCTCAGGCGCTAGCTTCTCCAACGGCGACACCGCCTGCCTCCACCCGTTTGGTGCCCGGGTCATGGGCATACATGCAAGCATCCCCGAAGCGGCACGTCTTCTTCTTGCCCCATTGAAAGCAGGTGTTGTGCTCCTTTCGCCCCCGTTTCCCAGAAGGACGCCCCACCGAGGCAGCAGGGATCCTTTTTGGGGGGGGCGGGTCGTCAAGGATGACACCGGTGCCGATGTAAGCGCGCAGCTTTGTCCAAGCAGGAACCACCACCGGCGGCAGGTCGACGATCCCGGGGGGCAAGGTCCACCTGCGCCCTGCGGCCGCGGAGGCGCCGTGCAGCGCTGACGTCCACGCGTAGAGGTCGTCGTTTACCACCTCTACCATCCTCCTCCGATTGTCCGGCTGTTGGAGGGCCGCCAGTTGCTGCATGCAGTGGTCTTCAACCATCGTGATGCCCTCGTTGAACGCGTCGCTGAGTTGCGATGCGCGGGTCCGACCCGCGTTCGAGGCTTCCTCTCCCGCGACAAGCACAATCGCATTCCCCAGAACTCGCATCTGGCGGTCGATCAAGAGGTTTGCCGCGACGTCCAGGTCGATCCCCGGAGGCAAAAACGAGCCCACGTCCAATGCGGAGAGCGTTTGAAGCTGGGTGGCGACTGCCTCAGTCACTAGCGCTTTCTTGTGCAGTAAATCGCGCAGCTCCGTGCGGTGAAGACTGTTTTTAGGCAAGTCTCCCGAAAGAAGCCACCACGCGCGAGTTGCTGGGTTGCCCCACATCGTGGAACGCCGCCTCACCAGGAGCTTCTGCGCGCGTTTTTCGTCCGCCATTGGCCCTCCCACGTCCGCCATGTCGCCAACCCCCCCCTCAGAATCGTTTGCCCGGCCACCACTGTGCCTCCCTCTTGTCCTTCCGCCTCCGTTCAAGAGCTCCGATACCATATGCTTCAACTGCGAGAGGACCACAGTCTGCTCCTCGAGGCGCGCAGAGGTGGCCGCAGTGAAATCGTCCAAGCGCGCGTTGACGTCGTCCAGGCGTTCCATTATCAGCACACGCTCTTCGCGCGCGGCCTCCCACCCGTTCCAGGGCGCTGGCGCCCTGGCAACAGGCCGCGTCTCCTGCATCTCTCCCGGCTCAAAATCTTCGTGTACTCCAGGTCTGTACATGTTTGCCATCGGACGTCTCCAGGAGGCAACGAATAACACCTATTCTGGAGAGGGTCAGGTCCGTTGCGACGAGTAAAGGCGGAGGCGGGATACAAAGCGAGCGGTTGCGAACGAGAGGCGTTTACGAGCGCCCGGGATACACTACAATACCCGAACAGAATAGGAGGCAGCTGCCTTTATATGGACGCTTCTACGCGTCCATCATACGTTACAACGCCGCAGAATTAAAAAAAAACAGCAGGTTGCCCCCTGGATGCAGCGTAGGTGCTGACGCATTCCGCCAGTTCGAAGGCAGTGCAGTATATTTCTCAGTCAATCACGGAGGTCGTTAGTGGTTTGTACTGCGGTGCAGCGCCAAAAAAATGTCATTGGACCGCTTTCCCTAGTTGTTCGTTTTCAGTATTGGACGGTCGTTTTTGAGCAAAATGGGGTATTACAGGGTGTTTTTTTCTTCACAATAACCTCGTTGGGACCCCTTTTGAGGGATAGGGGCCAAGAGGCGTTCTACGAAGAGAGGTTCATCCTAATTTTTCTGAGGCTCCAGTGTCCCCCAAAGGTATAATGCGGAATCCAACCGAGACAAATACATGCATACGCCTGGTGCTTGGGATGTGTGGGGCGCGCAAATTCAACAATTACAGATATCCCCACGATCAGTGGTGCATCAATGAGTACCTCCTTCAACTGCCCGCTGGTAAGGATGCCGTTGTGACTCAGAAACGCTCTTTTCCCCCCACAAATATGATACCTCTATCGTACGCCTCCGAAAGACGCGTTCCACGATAGAGGCAGCACATTCCGCTAAAATATGTTCTGAATGACGGGGCTCCTTAACCCAAAATCGTGGGAAATGCCAATCTTGTTTCGAAGAATGACGTTTTTGTGTACGTGAGCCATGGGATTATTCATCGGGATGCAATTTGGGTTTTGCTGAAGTCAGTTTGCGGGTGACTTACTACTAGTATGGGGCTCCCCAACACACTTGAGCCTAAAAACATTTGGGGTGAACCACTATTATCGTAGAACGCCTCGAAACAACGAAAAATTTGGCGCTCTCGACGAGCAGCGTGGTCGTCGCCCAGCAGTGCGGATAGGACCATGTTGTGCCCGTGCCACGCGGCCACTTGTCTTGTACACTCAGACACCTCGATTTGTACCATCCCTCAACCACGCAGTGGCTGTTGCTGGAGTCGTCGACATTCCCCTCTGCAAGCCGAAGAGGACTCGATCGTTGTTTCCACCCCACGACATCAAGACCCCACACCTGCAAGGGTGTTCGCCTTGATACTTTATCTCATTGGAGTCACCCCACGTCAGGGGTTTTGCACTTTTTGGGCCAAAGGTTTCTGACCTATGAAGTTCCTTGAGTGAGGAACTACCAACTATCACTTAGGATGAAGCTTTTACTCGTATACTCGTTATAGGACTAGCGCATACAAGTGCCGGCCGGGTGGCGCGAACGAATTTCTTCCAAGTTTTGTATCGGATGAGACAGCTCCTCATGAGAGGGGCTCAGGAACCTTTGGTGCACCCCCACTGTGGGATGGCTCCATGGAGAGATCGCATGGCGTACGCGTTCTGAGGCAGCAGATTGTGCTGCTGTTGTTGCTGGTGCTGGTGTCAGTGTTGCATCTGTTGTCGCTCTATCTCACGGCTTTGGGAGCGCATATTGTTGAAGGCCGGGTACCGCCTCTGTTGACGTTGGTGCTGCTGCGTTCCGGTTGCGACTTTGCTCATGTGCCGGAACTCATGCATAAACCAGTACATATATCGGATCATACCGGCCTCGATATTCGTTTTTACAAGTGCGTGTGTTTGTAGCTTACGTAATGGTATGTCTTCAGTTGATCAAATATACCTTGTACTATTATTGTACGTGAGTCACTGGTCTACATCGGTATCTTGTGGTACTATTTTATAAAAATATGAATTACGTCCGCTGTGAGCTCGATTGATTGAATAGTTGATACTCAACTTTGCAAGCTGCGAAATACGTCTCGTCTATTTATATTGCGTTGTAAATCATTTGGTCAACGTACGTATAATATATGATGGTTGTCCTTCTTTGTTCAGACTAGAAAATTATACATGCTGATTCAAGCTGAAATCAACATATTATCTTAGCCCAACCCATTACCGAATAGCAGCAACACATGGTTTGGGTTGTCGTAATGTGTAAAATATTTAGGCCTCCCAATTTTCCGGCCAAAACGAAAAAAACGACAACACTCGTTCACGGTTTTGGCAGGAGCTCCATAACAATAGAACACACGTACAAACTTTCAGGGTCTATCTCAACCATAGTGAACATAGTTTCTGGAATAGAGACGAAAGTTCAACACCAAAAGGCGGATGGGAGGGAAGGAAGAACCACGAAATTCCGAGAGCCCGGCTGCTATCAATCAACCAATCAACAGCGCCGGGCCATGAACCTTTGGGACCTCGAGATAGGGACCAAACATTGGTTGGTAACTTTGGTGTCATCAACCGCCTTCGAGCAAGGCAAGCGCCGAGAATCAAGGTTAGGGTCATGGGGCGCCGCGCCGTACGACTCCTTGAATCGTTACGCGGATACCAAGTGTGCATCACCCCCGAAATACCGCGCTTGCCGTTACTGAAATCGGATTTTTTTATCGGCATACTTCCGAGCGGTAGAACATGAACATATTACCAGCCAGATACCATCAATAGGCCAACCGATGGACGGCCAGTTCCCGTGTTTGACCAGTCTGAGAGTTGGCAGCACAGTCCTTTCTCGGCGCTGGCTCACTCCGTAAAGCCCCCCACGCGATAAACAAAATTGCATTCTGCCATCCAGGTCAATCATACATACCTAGATCACCAAGAACTCGAGCCGCCTGAAAGCTGCATTATCTCCCGCAATGAACCACACAATATCTCAGGGCGTTT
>JARUPZ010000880.1:0-27431 GCA_031213475.1 Nereocystis luetkeana | reverse complement strand
CACTGGTAGACCATTACGGGGGTCCATAGTAAATAGGACCAAAAGTTGTTAGTAAAAGTAGGTGAATGTATAGGTTTTTGTGTGTACCGTAGGTTCTATTTGATATGGTCCCCCGCAATAGACTACAAGAACACACCTTCTGCAAGAATCGGAGACCTCGGTTTCGTACGGCTGTAAACTCGTATAATACAGCGGTCAGTATTGTTCGAAAACAAACAAAAACAAAACACCTCAGACCTCAGCCGCGAGATCGATGACAACGGAAACACGATGTTTCAACGTTCAGTTCAAAACGTATTGCTTTCGAGAGCCGTTAAGATACAATCGTACCGCCGCTATGGGAAAACACGGAAACACGTTTTTTTCTTCCTTCATTTTTTTTTTCACACGGCCGCAGGCGGCGCAGCTTGTTTTCCTAGCTGAAAATTGTCAACACGTCGATAAAAACGAGCTGGTGCGACGACGGGCCTACGACCTCGACATAGACTAAACCCATGGCCAATCCGCTCGGATGACGGCCTTGAAGATACCAGGTGCCTTCATGGTCTAGGAAGTGAGAGTTCGCCGGCAGCGTCCTACAACCTTTCTTCAAATCTCAAAAAAAGTAGATTTTTGGCCATCCCAAAGGGATACGAGTAAGAGATTTTTTTTCATCTGTGTTCTGCAAACCAGCGGCATACGAGTATTGTTTGTTCGTCGTACGCCTGCCAAGTGCCCGCCACTAATCACCGGCCATCTGTGAAGACGGCGACCCTACTCGGAGGGTTGGTCGGAGCCCCTAACGAGCGCACCCCCTCGAAAGATCATAGCGCAGTCGTTCGTTTTGTCGCCCTATGTCTGTCGAGGACTCATGATCTCGCCGCTTCCACCTATACATTAGGCTTGAGTTTTTCTCAATCTTTGTCCAACATCCGTCCCATGCCTCTGTTTCCCGTTTTTTTTTTTCCATAGTTTGGAACTTGAAAAAAAAAAGATCGTGCTCATAGCAAGCCGTACGTTCCGTCGTCTATACTTTAAAATTCACACTTTGAATGGGACTTCGAGTTCCCATTGTCATCTTTGCAAGCTGCGTGTACTACTGTAGTATTTTCACCGCGGGCGAAGAGTCGGCAGTATACCCAGAATACCCAGTACATCGGTAGTACCCGTGGTTATCCTGGTCGGAGACAACAAACCGTCGCCCCCATATGGGCCCGCCAGCAAGAATCTTACTCTTGTCACACCTTACTTGTTTAACATTGAGCATATACTATTACTGCCGTAGATACCTGGTACCGGTAGGATTTAGTGTATTATAGCACTCGACGTTGAGCTCATTTTTTTATTCTAACCTCTCAGCGCCCCCCAAAAAGTGCCTCTTGTATCATGATGAGGTTGCCTCTTGTACCAGGTACGCAAGAGCTCACCGCAGTAAAGCGTATTCCGGGTGTCGGCTAGTCGCACGGATCGACAGCTCACGTTGGTGAGTGTAGCTATAAAACAACTACTACAGCAAAACTCGTTTGGGGCTGCATACTGGCTGGCTCAGTCAGCACAGTTTAGTATTAATAGTATTATAGTATGCACATACTGCGCCAGCACCTACGAGCGATTCATTCGCAGTCCATACCGATATTCATATTCATGTCTGAGGCCTGCTTCGTGACCTCGCAGCTCGGGAGTAGAATACAGCGATGAAACAATGAGAGAACAACGATGACATTTTATGCGCTTGACATATTAAGTCGTGCGTATGATATCGGTATGGTTTCAGTATGATAGAGCAAGCAGCAGGCATCACTGAACCCTGAACTAACATCTCTCCGCACCAGTTACCATGGTACCAGGTACCAGGTTCGCATCATACTCGAAGATTAGACCATAACGCCCGGTACTAACACCAGCATGTTATACCCCAGTATATACAAGCCCGGTACTAACACCAGTATGTTATACCCCAGTATATACAAGAATGACATGGCAGACAGCAGGCTCTTGGAGGAAAGCGATAAAGTGCCACCGGTATCGAAGAGGTGCAGATCTACAGCAGTACGATACGCCAGCAAGACTAACGCAACACCTCACCCGCACGCCGATCTTGGGTGCCACGGGCCTGCCTTTAGAGCCGGCGAGTCCTGACAGGATTCTGGAAAGGGCATCCCTCGAAGCTGGAGTGTTGCGACCTGGGATGCGAATAGCCAAGAGAGAACGTGGTGCGAGATCATGCCCTCTTCGTAACTTCGTATCGTGCACACCCACTCCGACCTTCGAGCTACAAAGCCACTTCGAGCACTACCACGGATTGCAGTAGAGAGAAGAGCAGTGCAGCGCATCTCCTAGCTGTATTGCGACACACCTTTTGGGGCAATGAACTGGAGCGAGGCCCGCCACATGGCCGCTGGTGGCCCTGATGTGTGACCGCTGTGCGTTCAACATGCCCTACATTCCGAGGAGTGGGTAGTGGCTGGCAGGCTATAAAACAAAAGTGAAGCGGGTGGTAGGTTTGATATTTTATCCAATCGGTGCGCGCAGGATCATCCCGAAACGATACCTATTTAGCCGATTTTCGTGCGGGCTCAAGGCCAAAGCAGAAAGATGTCAGGAGACATGCCAATCAAGTCAAAACGTGCGCTGTCAAGCGGTGTCGGGCCGAGTGTTCCACACTAAAACCTTTTGGTTTGGTGTCAGTCAAGGCATATCAAGGCAAATTTGCTGGCTATCAAGGAGCCAAAATGCCGTGTCTCCTGACTCCTCACATCTTCGCTCAAGGCTATGGCTGATCCCCCACTAGAGTTTTTCCAAGCACAGCATCCAAGCCGATTGGGTCAACCTAGAGTCGTACCAAGCTCAGCAGCATCTCGAAACACTGATCACGGGCATAGTGTTTGGAAAATCGGCTTGGATGCTGTGTTGAAAAAAAAACTCCAACCTCCTGGCAGGTTGATTCGTCCGGACTCACTGCTCAGGTTGATTGAACCGCACACAATATTTTTTACCCTTGCTTACGTACGAGTACTAACGCCAATCACCAGACAGAGTGCCAAAATCGCTTCCTCAAGCGGATTCACTCGTCGACCCTTGCCACAGGTACCTGGTAGGTACTACGACCTAATTTCGTATTTTCCGCCCAGTGCGCGGCTTTCTTTCGACGAATTTTGGCGTACGACGGAAAGACAAAAATGACACCACAGCCAGTCGAGTCTTCTAAAATTATTATAGTGACCAAAATGGAAAAAGGGGGGGGGGGGTTCTGGACGATTTTACGAAGAATGTTTCTTTCACTTTGTTTTGCTTGCTTTTAGTATGCTCCCCCGATCTGGATCGCGAAAATGGGCAACGCAGTTTTACGGGGGGGCATAGTAAAGAGGACCTATAGCACGCACAAAAACCTGTATATTCACCTTCTTTCACGAGCAATATTTGGTCCCATTTACTATATGGTCCCCCGTAATAATGTCCAACTTCCAGCAAATTTCTCCTTCACGTGAACCCTGGTGCACCCCAGAATTTTGCCACATTTATAGACAAACATATCATACTCGCTCGCCCCGGTGGGCTAATTAATAGTGGCAACCTCGCATGCTGCCAAGAGTTGATGCTGGAGCCCGAATCCCACGTGTGGGTCGAAAATCTGGGGTTATTTGCAAGAATAATTTTTGAATCAAACGCTGAGGGCGCCTATTTATTGCGGGGGACCATAGTAAATAGGACCTAATGTTGTTGGTAAAAACAGCGAAACACATAGGTTTTTGGGGGTACCGTAGGTCCTATTCACTATGCCCTCCCGTAATAGTAACCTGAAGCGTGGGTATACCTGGTATGTTGCAAGGATTACCCTGGGCTGGGTAATCGATCAGTCTTTTACCCTGTAGCTCAGTAGGCAACACCTTCACAAATAGGCGAAAATCGATGCAAACCGACGAGGGAGGGAAGAAAGGGATGGAGTCTTCTCGCGATTAAATATGCAAGGCAAGAACCGTAGTTGTGAAGAGGAGGGAGAAGAGCTTGCTTTGTGACCCCGGATCTGAGCTATGTCTAGGAAGGAGAGAAAAAACAAGGGCGAGGATGATGGACGCGGGATGGGACGAAACAAACAAACAAACGAACAAACGATCTGTTTCAGAACATCCACTTTCTTCGCCCATTCAGCTACGTGGAATAATCTACGTGGTACCACGCGTATGTGTGGTGCCAACGAAGGTTCAGGATACAAACCTTCAACAAGGATGGTGATAGAGTATACCCCGTATATAAATGCTAGAGAGTGATACGACCGCAGCAACGCCAGCGGGGCCGGCAAACGTCCCCGGCTCGAAAGTGAAGCGACTACCCACCTACCGACAAACCCACTCACCCGCCGACTCGTTCACCCACCGACCAACCCACCCACCCATCCACCAACCCACCCAACCGGCCGCTCAACACCAACCCACCCAACCACACCCACGTATATTATACCACGGCGCCCATTCTTTCGCCGGGGATACCGAGGGCCGTTGTGTGGCATAGCGGTGGCACGGTCGCGCTGCCGCGGGAGGTCAGGTGGTACTCCAGAGAGCCGGTACCTCACGGGGCATACTAAAACAAACGTGCTTTCGTATGTCCAAAACGACGTCATCAAACAGACAAAACGGAAAAATGAGAACGAAACAAAAAATGGGAACGGACGGTTTTTTTTAGAAAGCAAACCAATTGTGTACAACTCCAAGAAAAAAAGTTGACAGTCCTGTGGGGCTGTACAGCAGCCTTCGAATGAGCTGTCGCTCAGGCTGGAAGTCCTCGGCATCGCCGCGGTAGCCAGCATCTAGATAAATCCCAATAGAGCCAGCGTATATCGCTTTTTGCGCCCACCCGAAGGCACGAGATGGAGCATGACCGTTCTGACGAGCTCCTCTCACAGGGCTGGCCAAGGGGTTTCGCAGGATCATTTTGGTTCTCTGATACACCTCATGGTTCTGGAGATACGGTTTGGTTCTCATTTTAGGCTTCGTTCCCATTTTTCAGATTTGTCTGTCACCACTACTTATAAAAAAATGAGAATAATGTGGGTGACAGGCCTCGTCGAACCTTCATATAGAAATATATCCACGCAATAAATATTTCACACGGAGGTACAGCATAACCAGGTACGTCATAAGATCTTCAGCTCTTCTTAGAGTACAGATGCTGTGGGATCATAATTCCTACTCTCGTATAATCTACTGTGGGTGCAATTCTTCGTCGACGGGCGAATCCCGATAAATGATGCCATCCGGAGATCACTCGAATACACGATGAGACATGTCCCCCGTTTTATCACATAATACTGTTTGCCACACTTGCCGTGAAGGCAGCGTCCCAGATACCCGACGTAGCCTGTTCATTGAAGTCGAATCTGAGTCCGTGCTCACATATGGCGTCGACGGCAATGGTGTATCAATTTCTTCCATGTACGATGGTTACTCGTAGCGTGGTCATCACGTCACTGGTGTACAAGGTGTGCGTGGGAAGGATGTGTATACATCTCACACATTACACCTATTAAATATATATAGCCAGCGTGATGCCCAATTTATAACTTTATCATAGTATTACGTATCTGGTACCTCTCTAATACCAACTTGTTTACCAAGTATATACCTCACGTAGTCACAACTTTTTAGAGCTCCCTTCATGCACCAACGTAAAACAAAATGTAAAACAAAATGAATCTCTCATACATACTCCGAAATCTCCTTTTTTAGCAAGCTAGCTGCTGCCTTTGTTCAACGTTCCAAGATCTTGTCCTTTGCGACGTTATCTTCGATTCACGCATGTGTTCCTACCCTCCTGCGCTTTGAACATCCGGTCCTTGTCATCTACCGCCGCTTCACCCGAAGTCAATCGAAATAGAAGTATTTCGAGCTCCCGAGGGATTCACGCAATCCTCTCTGTCGTATTTTGTACACTACATACGCCGCGCTGTGGACTACTACTGCAGACAACAAAGCAGTGCCTTCCTCTATAAGCTCTGCGACAACACCCAATTTCCTAATCATCCTCCCTATCTCCTTCTACCGCAGCACACTGCTGTACTCAAACAATCATGCAGCTTGACACGAGAAGGTACCAGGTATCTGTTTGTCCCGCCGCGTTGTTGGTCGATATCGTACTTTGCCGTTACAGGTTACGGTGTTACGGTTCGAAAACCCGCCGCAATTTTTATTATTTAACCAAACCGACTTCACCTCCGGTATAGAGAGGATGAGGAGCGACGCTCCCTACACCGCGTTGCTGGTGGCCCGTGGCGATGATGATGATGAGTTTCGGCGCGAAGACGTTGCCCCGAGCAAAGACAACTCAACTGCATACAGCAGCCGCGGAAGGGAGAAGCCTGCCTGCAGCAAATGTGGTGAGACAACACAAACGGCGTACACGGTGCGAAATACGTTGGCTCTCCTAGCAGGAGCGAATGTATGACGCGTATGCGCGGTTCGTTTATCATCCTCCGTCGGTTCACGTTTGCTCGTGCCGGCTTCGTTTGATTCCCGTCGATTTTTACCACTCGGCTTGACGCTGGTGCTGCTGCTGCTGCTGCTGCTGCTCCTCCTCCTTGTGTTGTTTCGCCATCGTATGATGCTGTTGTTGGCACCCTGCTCGAGCTCCACTACTACTTTAATACTTAGTATCAGTAAGAATCACGATGATCCAAGAACAGCTTTTCACGACGTCAAAACTCGCCCTATATCACCTGTGCAGCAGCCGGTTTGATGGTTGTTGGGGGTTGCACCGACATTGCTCGCGGCTCGAAAGCGTTCGATTTCTCGGTATTGTATTAATTATCCTTGATATTCCGAGTATACTCGGAGTATCGAGTAATTATCGTACTCCGAGTACTCCGAGTATTAGAGTACTGGTGGCCTAAATACTCGGAGTACTTGCAGTATAAGCAGTACTGAAGGGCCAAAACCTCCGAGTACTGGGAGTATGAGTAGTAATTATACTCGAGTACAAGCAGTACCCGGCGTACAAACATGTTAACTATTCGGAGTACTCCGAGTATCGCCAGTAGTATTAAACCCAGGAATACTTCATCATCCGAGGAAAATACTCCGAGCAATTATACTCTAACCCGGAGTACCTTGGAGTACAAAACCCTGAAATACTCCGAGTATTACTCGTACCTTGGAATATGGAACCCTAAAATACTCCGAGTATTGAAGTTTTAGCAGTATGAACTGCCCAAGTACTCCGAGAACTTAAAGTAGGAGCAGTACAAGATCCCCAAATACTTCAAGTACAACGAGTATTCCAGGGTATTGAACCCCGAAATACTCGGAGTACAGCAGTATTTCAGAGTATCGAACCCCAAAATACTCCGAGTACAAGCGGTACTGAGAGTGATCATACCCGAAATACTCCGAGTACGAGCAGTATCCCGGAGTATCGAGCCCTGAAATACTCCGAGTACACGAAGTACCTGAAATAATTTATCTCCGATACTCGTTACTTTACTCCAAGGTACTCGGGGCATCTATCTGCACCTTCCCATATTGATATCTCACGAGCATCGTCTGGCCTCTGCTCAGGACGACCCAATCCGGCACACTCTTTTGTCGATGACCACCATAATTACAGCCGTTCTTCGTGCATTTACATTGTGCGTTACCACTTCTGCTGCCGTCTCCATCATCCTCGTGTTTGTGATTAAGTAAGTTCGACATCGTTTTCATTTCATTATCCTGCCAGCACGGTCGTCTGATCTCTGCTCTGGCACCTCGATTTAACACACCTCATCCTCTCGATTAAAGTTACAATATTGACGGCCGTGCATTCGGATATTTCGGCGTCCGACCCTGCGGGCACTCCTTGCACCCGTGGCGGTTGGATATAATATTATTGAGTACTACTCACACTCGCACATACTCGCAACATTCAGGCAGTATTTATTTCGAGGTTTGAAGTTGAGTACTGCTCACACTCCCAGTCACTCGCAATATTGAGGCCGTAAGCATCCTAATAGTCTCAGCAATCAGAGTACGAAATCAGTTCGATACGGAAACAATCGATACTCCGAGTGTGGTCCCTCTGCTGTGCGTTTATCGTGTTACCCGCAGATTCTATTCCATCGTGCAGCTGCAACCAACACCTAATAAAGTTGCAGTGTGAGATTCCAGAGAGGGAGCAAGCACATCAAATATATTGCACAATTCATAATTTTAACGCCTACCAAGGTATTTATTATTGAGGTCCTACATATTATATAAAGTGATTTACAAAGTGGTTTTCATTAATTTCAAGCACGGGGCCACAATTAATGTCCTACCTATGTATGTTGGCTCACCCATCATATCTCCTATATTATCTACAGGAATCTGGCCCGACCGCCGTGGGGGCGGGAGGGGCTTTTATCCCTCACGCCCGCCGGCGGCTCCGCGCATGCCCGTAGTGGCTGAAGGCGTACCTGTATGCAACTCGCAGCTATTAGTGCGACAGTACTGCCAAGGGGTGCATTGTGAAAAAACGATTTTGAGCGAAGACAAAGAAAACGCTGGAAACACAAGAAAAAAAATATTTTCCTTCCGCCATCGGGCACAACAACACACAACTCGTTGGTACAGCAGCAAGCAGCAGTGCAAAGTACTACGTACGAGACGCGCGGCGTCCGTATTGCATACTTTGTATGCAGATAGCCTCTAAACACTTGGTTGAGCAGCAGCAGTCGATCGAGCATATCGACAGTACGAAGCGCCGGCGATTACCTTGGTGCAGGAAACTCAGCAGCAGCAAGCAGAAGCAGCAGCATAGCGTACATGTACGTATCGTACGACAACTACGCTGGAACGAGACTTCCGCCGAGATATCAAACAAAATATCACTTACTTACGAGACGGTACTCGTACAGCTTCCGGAGCAGATGAATCAGTTTTTCAGCTTTAAGATGCGGATTCACATCACCGAGAAGGGATGACTTTTGCATAATAAATATGCTCACGAGGGTCAGCAACAAAAACATATCGCAGACACAGATAGGAAGAGCAGCAGCAGTAGAACAGCACCGCAGTAGTAGTAGCACGTCCATAGCAGCATCATCACCAGAGCAGCGGTGTAACAGCGGCAAGAGGGGCCGTGGTAGCCATGAACCACAGTAGTTTAAATCACGTTAGACGGCCCAAAGGCACTCCTGACGGCGCAAAGGTAGGCCGTCAGCCGAAATCTTTGAGAAATCACGTACTGGTGGCTTTCAGAATTGGGTATCGATCGCTCTACTCGTCGGACTGAGTATCGACCACTCGACTGGTCCACGGAACTCAGTACTGACCACTCATACATTTGGTACAACTCACAGCTGACGTATTCGAGATATTTCTCTCGCCCCGTCTGGGTACTGCGCGAGCATGGCAGAGGCCGTCTCTACAGCAGCAGTAGGCACGACGAGGAAATGCATAAACATACCCTCGAGGGTCAACAACGAAACACGTTGCACGGTGAGCGTAACACGCACACACATTAACATACATACAGGCATACATGTAGTCGTTCATCACTTCTTTTTTTCTTGGCCGTTACCTGGTACATAATAATACCAAACGCCTCACAACACAACCAAAACTCCACGATGCATGTGGTGGAAGCGAGTTGAGAAGCCTTTACTTCGAGTAGCGTTTATTACGTAACATTTTTAGTCTACATTCCCTACAATGGCGTCGCAGACAGGGTGTGAGATTATGAAGGGCGAGGTCCGTGTGGTTCTATCCTCGCCTTCACCCCCCCCCAAAAAGAAATGAAGGGGAATATATCATGTTCAAAAATCTGTAAAACTCGCTCACTTAGAAAACACCCAGTGGGAAGAAAAACGATGAGAGCAATGCGATCATTGCATACTGAGCCCGGTACCAAAAAGTCGGAGGTAAAACTTGGATACTCAGAGTTTCATCGGGGTTCCTGACTTACTCGCAAGAAGAGAAAAATCAGGTTTATTTATTGAGGGAGAATGTGAGGGAAAGCGTTTATAAGCCTTAAATTCGAGTAACGTTTGTTTTGTAACATTTTTATAGTCTACATTCCCTACATGCATGTGACACTACACTAGTCCGCCGGTGCTGCTGTGCGAACAAATTTTGTTCTCGTAGACACCATTTGTACCTCCGCCCCCGTACCGCTCGTCCCGCGGCGTAGCCTCGTCCAATTCGGCCGACACCAAAGAAGCCGTCCTCTCTGTCTCACGGAGTCTGGTCGCCCGGCGTGCACAGCAGCCGAAGAGGCTCGTGGCGCTCGTTTCGCGACCATATATGTTTTTGCAGAAGAAGCCTTGACGGGCAAAAGGTAGGCCTGATGGGGCAAAGGTAGGTCACCAACCAAACGCTTTGGCCAGGAGCCAGGAGACTGTGATAAATCAAGTATCGGCCACTCTATTGCCGGCAGCGAGGGCACGGAGACTGTTCTAAATAAAAAATCGACCACTCAACTGGTCCAACTCACAGCTGACGTACTCACACCCGGCCAGCCGGCAGACAGAGCACGGCGCAAGCACGCCCGAGACCGCTCCCCACGCAATCGGGGTGGGGGATCACGATGAGGCAGTTTCGTACCGTGAGGTGAACCTCATCTCGCGCTAGGACGGACAACGCCAAAAAATACGTCCAAGAAACGTTGGGGAGCGCTGAGAGCAGAGGGCCAACAATATAATATATTAAGATATAGGGAGGTAGACTTGGTGCGTGGATTTCCTTTTGTTTTTCTTTTTTTTTCTTCTTTCGGGAAAGGTATGGGTGATCAATGTTGAAGATCATGCTGCACATTGTCGGATGGCAAGAGAAATAATAATATCATACCTAGTATATATATATGTACCTGGTATCTATTTGGGGAGGACAGGGTACGTAGATACCGTCAATCTCCGATCACAATTGCCAACCATGGAGATACGTTAACCAGCGTCCGGTCTACGAGATCCGCCATCACTGATGGACCTTCATAATGGTTGACGCTCGGGCCATGAGTCCGACCGCGCCAGGGAGAAAAGCGTATTTATTTCGAAGAAGGACCCGCACTCTCACAATTTCTAAAAGTTCTCTCCTCGCGAGACGCGAGGGAGACTTGTGGAGGCACCACCTCCTTGCCACATACATATATATCACGGAAGAAAACGTGCACGTCAAGGCCTCGGCCAACCCCGTCCAAGACGAAGCCTAGGCCGACACCTCCAACGGAGGCACCCTCCATATTGGCGTCGACGATTACTGAATTCACAATGGGAAAAGAACAGCAAATCATAAACTGCAGCGGCAGCTTCGGCAGGTCCTCAAGTCACAGCTACCGACCAGGGAGCGCCTTCCGGGTCCGCCCCGCCCAGCACCCCGCCACCCAGACAGGCCCCGGCTCCGACGCCGGGGAGGAGAACCCCGTCCACCCGCACCCCAGCCGTACGCCCCGACCATTTCAAGTCGTTAAATACATTCGCTGCAATCGCGGAAGAAGATGAACTCCCCGATAGCGAATCGCCGTCGGAACACGGCATGAACGACGATCCCGAAACCGAGGAGCAACAAGAGGAGGGGGAAGTCGACAATACGCCCCGGACTACTTCGAAAAAAACAACGGGCACCAACTCGCCCGGGAGGGATAGAGCATGGGTTTGGGACCACCTCCAAAAACACGCCATGGCCGGAACGTCACCCCAGAAATGGGTTATCGACCTGGCGATGGGACGGTTTGGGGGAACTCCAGCTGATTACCCACAGGGGAAACCCCGTGCGTTACTCTCAGATATGAATTTGGAACCGCTGTCCCTAGAATCACTCGAGACTAACCCTAGCACCGCTAACAATGCACCCCACGCTCTGCCCGCAAGCAACCCGACTACCACGAGTAGCTCAAATGCTGCGATCCAGACTACTACGAGTAGCTCAGTTGCTGCGACCCAGGCCACTACGGGTAGCTTAACTGTACCCCCTGCTATTACGAATAGCACAAGCCCCGCCGTGACTAACCCGGGTTATACTACGAGTAACCCGTTTGCGCCACGACTGACTGACTCGATTTTTTCGACGAAAACATCTGATGTGCCAGTCTCTCTCCAACTCACTGGTGGTCCCAGTGAAGACATACCAGATATTATACAAGAGTTCCGATCCCGAAAGTACTCTTGCACTCCTTAGATGGCAGTAGAGATGATCGATCGACAAGCAATCAGACACCTGCCTCTCTTTGTAAAGAAACCTGCAGCAGGTAGCCTACACCCCTGCTTTCAGACAAACTAGAGTGGAGAACAGAGGGTCAACCTGCAACCCTCAGGTCACAAAACGCAGACACAAGACTTCGATCTCCTATTACTTGGAGCGAATGGGGGACGGCATTCACCAACCTTTTTTCGCCGGCAAACCACATCTCACTATTAGCGCGTACGATCGCGTCACTTCAGTGGGTTGAAGGCGAGTCAGTTGACACATTCAGCCTGCGTGTATCACAAGCATACGCGCGCATGCTCGCTGAATCTCAACGGACAGCCCCGACGAACACTACAGCATATATATGAGCCCGCATGGCGCCAATCCATGATTGCATCGTTTGAGAACGGTCTGCCCCCCCCACCTTCGCATCGAAATGATACGCGAAGACGCGGCGCCATCGTTTCAAGCATCTCGAACACGCGCGAAAAAACAACCTCTGGCGATGACCAACCATAAGAAAGAAGATAATTCGAGACAAGCTAGAGCAGACCTAGGGGTGCTAGACATAGATCCCCAGGTAGCTCAGCAGACCACCCCGGCAAGAGGAATATTAGGAACCCGGAGCAGAGCTCAAGGAAGTACAAGGCGTCATAAACGCACGATTTCTTCTGCAGTAAGAAGCTGAATGAATGCATTTTCCCCCCTGTAGCACCACAAGCCTTGCATGTGTCCATGGTGTCCGAACATAGTATACAAGAACGGTCGATAGGTGCGACCGTGACTCGAAATGAGAGTCACTTTGCTGCTTTCCATGCATCATCTGTAAGTGGGTATCCAAAATACCCCTCGGCTCTCAACGCCTCATCAAAACGTGTACGCGTTCCAGCCAGAGTAAATCAACGGCTAGTGGATGATATAACGGCCGACACAGCCTCCGATATTCCATGCATTGCTGAAAATTTCGTGCGTGTTCACCCAACCTTGGGCGAATCTGAAATTCGTCAAATCTCACCCGGCGAGATCAACTTGAATAGCGCCGATGGATCTCCTCATAAGATAGTAGGATATATCCGCTTCCACCTCACGCTAGGAGACATTACCTTTCCCGTAGAGCCCGTTGTGTTGCCTTCCTTAGGCCCAGATAAAGGGTTGGTCGACAATAGCATCATGGGAGCCTTTGGTGCTGTACCTGATCGGCACAGGGAAGAAATATCCTTCAAAACGTCTCAGATGAAAATGAAAGCGACGCACCGCCATGTTCGCCCCTCTCAAAAAGACTCTGACGCAACACAATGCTCAGAGGTACGACTGACTGCAGATAATAGCCCCGTGCCTGTTTTTCTGAGTAGAAAATGCTGTATACCTCCGCAACACGAAATGGCAGTCGAGGTAGAAACAGCAAGCGCACCAAATGAAACAACGGCTGCGCTAATCGAACGGCTCATTGTGACATGCAATGGCGCGCAATCAACGGACGTACCCGACGCTTTCAACATAATCGTAGAAGCGCGCACGGTATGTCAATGGTCATCCGTCAATAAAACCGCCACGGTTCAAATCGCAAACCCGTCCGGCAGACACGTCCACCTGAAACGAAAAAAGATTTTGGGTTATATCTCGCCAGTAAAATCGGTTTAGGCCCAGAATGTCAGCACCATCCAAAATGCCTTTAACTATCTGGGAGAAGGGATCTTCATGTTGGTAGGCTGTTCAGGTGTTTTGGTTCCTGTTGGGGTCAAGGTACGGGCAAAGACCCAATCTAACCCCTGACTCTAACCCTAACCCTAACCCTAACCCTCACCCCTGACCCCCAACCACAGCTAAAACGGGCCAAAACTAGCCTTAAACGCAGCTGCGCCGCGTGTGCATCGAACCAGGAAATTCCTCGGTTGTGAAGGACGATTCCGAAGTGCAGACCACGCTACGCATTTTTCGAGTCAAAAACATCCCTAAAGATCCCTTCTCCCAGATTGCTAAACCTACTCCCAAAATGGTAGCGCTGAATCGGACTTTGCTCGCGAAGAATTACGCACCGTATTGAAAGACTCATTCAACAACACCACCTTTTCCGCTACTCAATGTTCACAACTACTCGATTTATGCACGAAGTACCGGCCGGTATTTTCGCTATCGCCACAGGAAGTAGGAAGCTGTACAATCGCGGAAGTTAACTTCCCCTTACAACCAGGAACACCACCTGCCGATCGATCAGCGTATCGCACAAATCCACGTGTGCAACACGTAATCGACAAATGTGTCAAACATATGGAAGATACGGAATTATTGAACAACGCCCGAGTCCATGGGGGTCAAGCGTAACCATAGTTGCCAAACCTGACGGAACCCCTCGGTCCTGCGTGGACTATCGATCTACCATCTATAAGAACCTCGTGCGTAAGTCGTGGCATATGCCTGACATGAACGCACACATAGATACTGTTGTAGCAGGCGCGAAGTTTATTTCGGTCTGCGACGTGCAAAATGCTTACCATCAAATTCCGGTAGCAGAAGCTGATCAAGACCAAACCGCTTTCGTTACGCAGAAGGGTAAATGGGTCTTCAAAAGACTCCCTTTTGGCATTGCCAATGCACCTTTTCTCTTAGCATGAATGATGTCATTAGCATTTGCACACTTTGGTCCCAAAAGTGGTCTCCTTGTCTACTTGGACGACTGCATTTGTTGTTCTTCCACTTGGGAAAGCCACCTGATACAAATAGAAGACATGTTCAAAGCTCTGCAAGTAGCAGGTTTAACCCTCAAACCGACAAAAATGCAGTTTGGACCTAAAGAAGTGAAATACTCGGGTCACATATTATCTGCTGACGGAATCCGAGTAGGTGACGACCGAATAAAAGCTGTAGCAGATTTTCTAACGCCTAGGAATATATAGGAGCTTCGTCAACACATGGTACCTGGTATATAACAACACATACATACGGTATAAAATTAATCGCAAAAATGTGTCACACGCGTTGGAGAAAAAAAACTCGAATAATCGTTTCAAGAACATCCACAAACCTAATGACACCGTCACACGTTATTCAATTTTAACGACAGCATGTCTCCCAATCGAGGCGCATTTGGTACGCTACGCAAGCGTTGCGGTATACGTTTTTCCTGTCGCTGCAACGTGCGAAGGCTGGGGTTTCGCCACAACGTCCCGCAACGTACCCGAGTGGCCACTTGTGCATCGACACACACTCCTGAAACAATCGCAACGAAAAACAAACCAGTGGGGTACCATTTCTGGATGAATTCACGAAAAATTTGAAAAAACGTTTTGCCTTACTTCTTGGTTTTAGTAATCCGGAGACGTCGCCTTGTCCTCCCGGGGTGTTGCTGGCGCCACGAATCACAGCTAATCAGTGATACGGCTAGTGGGGTGAGGGGTTCTCCACCGTGCGGGGCGACCTTGACTCGGAGGGTCCCCTTTTTCGTCCCCGGGTTGTTGAAGTTGTAACTGTATGGAAGTGTTTATGATTCGGGGATGGCACCCTATCCTCCCCGGGTGGAGCTGCTTCCACGAACCACACCCAATATGTGATAGAGCCAGGATGGAGTGGAGGTTCTACAACTTGCGTGACGGTATCAACCCGGGGGATCGCAGGTTTCGTTCCTGACTTGTCGGAGTTGCAGATGTATGAACGGATTTATGATCGGCGGATGGGGCCTTATACTTCGCGGGTGATGATGATCCTTGATGCTGCCCCAGCCAATCAGCAATCGGCCAGTTGTGTTTGGGTTACCGCGTCGTGCGAGGCGATGTCCAGCCGGGGAACCGCCGTTGCCGTTCCCAGGTTGTCGGAGTTCTAAACGTATTGAAGGATTGATGATCCGGGGATGGGCTCTTGTCCACGAGGGCTGCGGCAGCGCCTTAACGTCACCCCAACCAATCAGCTACGAGACAGCGGGGTTCGGGTTCTCACATCGTGCGCGGCGGTATCGACTCGAGAGATCAACGGTGTCGTCCCACTGCTGTCCGAGGTGTGATTGTAGAGAAAATTTCATGCTCCGGTGATGGCACGAAACTCTCTCTGGGTGGGGCTGGCTCCACTAACCTCGACCTACCAGGGATAGAACCAATGGGGTTGGGGTTTCTACACGCCTCCACATATGCGAGATCGATGGTTCGAAAGTCACCCTAGAAAGCTGCATGTCGTACTACCGTTGCGCGTACGACGTATGGGTGATAACGCCGGGGTTAACATGACGGTTTTGAAAGGACGGTCGGGCCGCGATCATACGGCATACAGGGGCTGCAACCTTCGTGGAGGTGGGACGCAATCTGGCATGAGTTGGTCGAGTATGAAGTAACTCGTACTACTTTGAACACAACCATTGTCGCGACTCGTGATGAACGTCACGATTCAATGTCACGATTGGTGACAAATCGATATGCTGTGGAACATGCTGCGACTGCAACCCACAAGGCACCCACGTAGCCCTCAGTCGGGATGAACCCTACGGAATGAATCTTCCAACACGTCTTTTCGATATGTGCTTTACAGTACTGTGCTGCGGGCAATAGCGAGCGATGCTTGGGTTGTGCGATTGAAGTGTACTCAAAAACAAACATCCAAATACAACCGTAGTAAGTGACACCGACTACCTGACTCATATCTCCCAAGACGGCTTGCATCACGACCACCGCCCCGAAACTAGTACAACAGTCGTGACTCGTCCGTGTTTGTGATGTTGTATACGGATCGATGAACGATATGGCCCGTTGTACATGACCTGGGCCTGAACACCTGGGTATCGACGAAATCGAGGGTTTTCGTGTGCATCAGATACAAAGAGCTCGAGCACAGGATGCCGCAGAAATAGGCGCAACTCGCGTGGCCCCGTTGGCGAAAGTAAAATGGTACGGAAATATGGCGGGCGACACCCGGTGAGGGAGAGGCTTGGAGGGCGCGTGTCACTGACACGGACGCGTGGGATGAAACTCCCTATAGTCCAAGTCTTCAAATCGGCAAGACTTTCGCACACTCGGCAGGTAGCCCAACGCATAGGCACACCAAGGACTCTTCGTTCACGCCGTCGCTCCACCGTTCGTTGATGCCATGGTTTTGGTCGCTCGTACAATCGCTCGACCGGCTCTTGGTCGCCCGGTTACAGGTCCGCGGCCTATGCCAAATTAGCCCGGGATACACCCGATGGCTTTGCAGTCAGTATTCGTCAAACTAGAGTGCTTGGATAGGTATCAGGTAGATACTCGTACATAGCCCGGGATAAATCGAATGGCTTCGTCGCCAGTATTTGTCAAACTGTCACGGGGGACAGAAGTAAACCCCTTCGTAATAGGGGGCTTGCAGAGGTATCCGGCAGATACTCGTACACATCGTCCATGAAGCTGAGCGTTGGTCTACAGGCCGCTGGTGTGTGTCAACTATCTATACCCGTCGTTTCATCGTGTTAACGTCAATCAGAAGGGGTCATTATACAGAAGGCAAGCCAGAGTCATGCCGGGAGTGAGATTGCGGGGGGCAGATAGACAGACAGACAGACAGACAGACAGACAGACAGACAGACAGACAGACAGACAGACAGACAGACAGACAGACAGACAGGCAGACAGACAGACAGACAGACAGACAGACAGACAGACAGACAGACAGACAGACAGACAGACAGACAGACAGACAGACAGACAGACAGACAGACAGACAGACAGACAGACAGACAGACAGACAGACAGACAGACAGACAGACAGACAGACAGACAGACAGACAGACAGACAGACAGACAGACAGACAGACAGACAGACAGACAGACAGACAGACAGACAGACAGACAGACAGACAGACAGACAGACAGACAGACAGACAGACAGACAGACAGACAGACAGACAGACAGACAGAGAGACAGACAGACAGATAGACAGCCAGGTAGGCGAAATGATACATCGCCGTTTCAAATACCTCGGTAAACACTGGAGGAAACTCTCGCACATGACTGTGGTTGTATATATTCCATACCCTGTTTTGGAGTCATCATATGTATCAGAAATATACTGAAAATGCCGAACCGGACTTTGACCGTGTGCAGTGTTTCTGCAGTTGAAATATTGCTACTCATGAAGTCGAAACACATGGCGATACCCTGTGCCACCCTGCTATCCAACATACCACAAATAGGTCGTCGACATCGTGCGAACTCATTTCTGTTTGGAACATAGCCAACCCCCACGTTGGATTGTGAGTTGTTGACGTAACTACGCCAAGTGTCGTGGGTAATACTCCAAAAAATGTCCTCACTCTAGCCTGGACGATGCCAACCTGTCAATACGAATATAGTTTGTCAACACCTTTCAATGAAATGGCGTTGGCTGTCAACACCACTCAATGAAGTGACATTGGGAAGTTAGAATCTGCTCCCGACTTCGTGCGACTCTGCTCATACCCCCGACGTAGTGCACCCGCACATGCGATACCGATTATCACCGCTGGTCCGTTGTTTCACGTTGTCTGGCCCTGAGAAAAATACTTAAAGTTTATCAAAACACTGCACTACAATAGGCCTTCGGGGGACCTTATCTTAGCCACATACTAACACGAAGCGTTCAGATCGGTGTTTTCATAGCTTCATTTCTACTAAGCTCGTGGCCGGCGTTGCGAGAGTTGTACGCGTACATCACGAACTTCGTATCAATAAAATACCCAGTCATTTTGGCCAACAACGGGGTCAGCCGTTTATCGGAGCAATACAGGATGCATTGCCGCTCTGAAACCATGGCGAGCACCAACGTAAGGACTGTTCAAGTACCTTGATGGATGCAAACGAGTGCAGGCGAGCGGTGTTCAGTCCACTACGAGGCCACGCTCTTTTTTGGGGTACCATGGGAGGTCCAGACTGATGGCTGAGTCCTTTTCCTTTCCAAGTCCATCTCTGAGCACCATCACAAGCCTTCCAAGGTTGGAGGAGCAAGTACCAACGAACACGTCAGCCGCCGCCAGCTGCTTGAGGTCCGCCATCAGGTAAACTAACGACCCGTACCCCTTTTAGTTGACGCGCAGGAGCAAGAAATATCGAGGAAGGAACGTGTTGAAAGGATGGAGGTCACAGGCGAAGGGATCGACCAGAGTGTGTCCTTGGGCTCGGTCATCGTATGCTACAGCAAACATAAGCGTTTTTGTTAGATAGTGTCGGTTCGCCTGGTTGTACCTTTCTGTAGTTTAACCGACAACAAAAGGGAATTTATCAGCACGAACCCTCTATTCGCACCCATATAGGATATACGGCTTCGTAAGGGATCCATTCTTTGGATGCGGCATGCTCCAGGGCGTTGGGCTGAACGAACTCTGGGTTTGATGCGTTCCGGCTCTGGAAGAAGTAGGTGCTCTCTGTCTGGGTACATGTTTGGTTTGCCGGCCTGGATTTCCGGGCAAGACGACGAAACTACTGTAGCCCAAACAAAGGCTCGGATAATAATCAAGTTCAAAACGTACCGATGCGCCGAAAGTGACTTTAACCGCTGAAGTGTATTGAGGCCGAACAAGTGTGGCACCGTAGTAGGCGGGTGAGCGTCGACGTCATCATGCTAGCACTATTCGCAATGAACGGACTGTCTCAAACGTACCGTGAGTTAGGTAGTACCTGAGATATCGAGTGTGTGGTCATTCTCGAAGTTTGGACTCCGCCCAGCACTCCATTGGCGACGTACACAATGTCTTCACTCTGTACGCTTGGAAAGTACGCGCCGGCTAGAGAGCGGACCTTGTTAACAATTTCTGAGGCGTCCGAGGCGACCCATATCCCTTTAATAGCACCCACTGAAGTCCCGTTAGGTTCTTGCTGGAGGTAACGCACCGCTTCCGCCAAGTAATCCTGAGGGAAACAAGCAGCACGCCATCAGAAGAGGGACAGCCGAAATGTTTTCCGTTTTTTTTTCGTGGATATGAAATAGTCATTTTGACCCCGCTGCCGTAATACGAAATTCCTGGCAGACAGCCAATGTGCCGCAGGACACGGCGTTCGTCCCTTCTGGACGTATGGTCCTTGGCGTAATTACCTTCACATCGTGTCTGAAACCAGCGTTTTGTTCAGTGATTTTGTCCCCGCGACGGACTTGTATCGCTATGAAAGGCGACGTTCCGAATGTTTCCCTAACACGAGTCACAACGTGTATGTCCCTGCGAAGCCAAGGGGTCATGTAACTCCACAGGAACTTGGTCATCACCTGGATCGTCACGGGGGGGATACGTACAAACACATAGTGCGTGCTGATGACAGGTCCGAATATTTGGCGTCACAATTAACGTGTTGGCATTTACGCATGGAGGCGTACGGCATAATCCATCATAACCAAAAGCAAGTTTTCGCTGCACGTCAGCTATGCACCGAGTTGTAACTCAATATTCCAACAGAGTCGTGGGTACTGCGCCAGTAACAGATACACCCAACAAGCGAAAAAGGGCCCCAGCACGATGGTAGTGCGCAAACTATATCAGGACCAAGGTTGTTTCTGACGACAAACTTCTAGTTTCAATCAGCTGAGTGAAACAAGCGCCTTAAGGGTCTTCTCTCTTGGGAAAATTCAACTTGCTCTCGTGTAACGGTGTTTTCGATAAATTCACACTCCAGACATAACCCTGTGTAGCTTACCCTTTCCGCCCTCCGACGATCCCGATAAATTGACGCTCATATTGGGACGGACGTACAAGCGAGCAGCGCCAACTCTTAGCTTGTCAGAGATGCGCTGTGTGTTGAGATATCTGATACCCAATGAAAAAAATTGACTTTTACCCTCGATTTATGTCGTGTCTCATTTTCGATCTCTGTGGAGGTACAACCCTCGGTACGTAGGTCTGTCGAGAGTTCTGCTCGACTGCAATGCACTTCCCTACGTAGGACCCCATTGGACAATCTATATCCATGTATACATTTCGGTTTCAACGTGTTCTTATCGGGGCATCTTAACTCCGTGCTCAAATACACATATTGAACACGAGCGTGGCCGGGAGAGAAACATGCCCAATGTGCTAGACGTGCAGGAGAAGCTACCAACTTAAGTGCGCCCAAAAGCTTCGCAAGTGAACTTTTCTTTGCCGCGTCTGCCGCAGGTACATGAGTTCGGTAATTTTGGCGTATCATACAGTCGTGTAGCCTATTCCAACAATTGACCACGACTACTGTTCAGAATGGTGCCCAGAAGTGCTTCCGGAGTTTGTGGGGAAACCGTGACCTTGGTAAAATAAATAAAAGCGGTCAGGAAAGCGAATTCCATTTTTACGCAGGATCTCTTTTGCAAATATGAATTGCATTCCCACGCAGTTCATACTATTAATATTGACCGGATGAGACTAGTGGCAATCGACGAACTGCGCCAGCGTTTTCTTCTGCATGAATGATGCCCTGCAAATTGTCGGAAGGCAACTGAAACATTAATGCTACTGAATATTCAAGACTTTTGCTCATTGTTTTCATACATACATGCCCCCTACATTCTAGACGCACGAAGACGCGGACGAGCTGTACCAAAGAGCATGCTCTCGGCCTAACGATCTTAAAACAAAAGGTAGGCACTTACCGCCCTAGCTCCGCGGTGGTCGACGTCCAACGCTTCGAACGAGGTGGAAATGTCCGCTTCCCGGATCACGTCCAGCGACGCCGCGATCCTGTCTGCCTCTACTTCATCTTCAGCCGAAATCCCTTTCAAATTCAGGTGCCGTTTCCACAGCTGCGACCAAAATTCATGTTGGTTCAACGATCCAAAGGAAGGGTTATGTTGTTTCGACAAGATTTTCTTGAAGTCATATGACCCTTGCTTGCAAGAGCTGACACCACCACAGTTAGCGAACTCGAGATAAAGTCTCGCCGTGTCCGAGTGCAACCACCCGAAACCAGCCTCTCTACTGTTGCAAGGCTGACCTCAGGTGTGTCGAAGGTGCACAAGTGGGGCATGGGGCTGAAAAGGCAGCTCCATCCATGTGACACCAGTCCATCGCTCTCGTGAGAACATTCCAGCTCTGGCAGCTGGGTGCTGTCCACCAGTACGGCAATATCCCTCCACCCTTCTACGGCGACGGCATACACCCAGGCATTTAACAGATCTGCTTTACAGGGGAGGCGTTGGCGGCAAGTAGCGTGGGCCCACGGGGAAAATGCGGTAGTTGGGACGAGCCGTATTCATCGCGGGCCGGCGTGCGTGGTGAGTGCTCCGCAAATACACTGCTTTAGACTTTGAGAGGTTTAAAAATATGATGGCAGGTTCTGCCTACCGGTGTAACAATAGGCTCAAACACTCGAGTCGGCGCTAAGTGGGCTCCGTGAACCTGGGCTTCAAACCCGGACAATGTAGAAATCATGCATCAATGTAGAAATCATGCATCGTGTAAGGCAGTGATGAACCGCAGCCGGTGTTGTTTATTCATCTCGTAGAAGAGCGGGATGTTGAACTAAAGGAGGGGGGGAATCAGGGGAGATGGGGGGCAGAAGCCGTGCTTGAGATCGCCCACAACAAAGCACAACCTACCGAACAACCTCGACAGACCTGAAATTCCAACTGTATTGTCAGTGTCCTCTAACTACACGAATCGAAGTCGAACAGTCCAGCCAAATGCGGATATATATATATAGACCCACATACAAACCGTCGGCCTGAGGGTACATTAATTGAGCCTAGGCTATGTCACAATGCTACTGTTTCGCACATCGAGCTATACTGCTGTGTGTATGTACTGTTAATAATACGCTCCTGGTATTTTAGATGATTGAAGTATCTAGCAGTTTCTAGACGGCTGCTCACTATAACTGTAGCAGGTTGACGTTTCTAGCAACAACTACAATCCCGAGATCAGGCCATTTACTTGTCTAGACTGTGTGATAACATATACGTATCCTCCATGGCATCCTCCATGGCATGCCATGGCATCCTCCATGGCATGGTCGAATCTTGCTAACTTTCTGACCATCTATTTGCTCCAACCAAGATGAAGCAAGGCCATTTGACCCAAAGCGAAGTTCAGCTGTCTGCCACGCGCCGCGGGTGCACGCTGTGGCAAAACCAGTGAGTGCGAGAGAGGAACACTCGCCAGACCCATTCTATGGAAGATGCTGCGCTTTTGGGCGCACTATGTTCTGATCGGTTGAGGTCGTTAGTATGACATTTTTACTCGACCTTTTCTTTTAGCACTGTATCATGAAAGCCGAGTTGCGCAAACTAACTGTTTCGAAGCTAAACTTCGGGTGAGGTATTGAGCTCCTCGTGCGGGGAGCTCCGAAAAATTGGTACCATCTCTAGAAGGCGTTGTTCATTCCTCTTTTCTTTGTATGTGTATTATACATGTCTCCGTGCGTCATCCTTGCCTTTGGCGAGCGCATATAGGGGGGGATGTCTGGCTGCAGAAGGCTCGACTCAGCGCCAAGAAACGGTATATAGTACCTTCGCATCCCTAACCCAGTCTATCGGTGATAGGCTGGGTCCTTGGTAAACTACGGTCAAGGGCGATGTAATAGGCACAACTCACTCTCAATTCGCGAATTTGTAGTACGGAGTACCTGCCGCGACGGGCGGATACGCTTTCAGGCGGCCACACTGCCACCGGGTGGGCGAGAAATGGGCGATGAAACCATTATTACTTTTTAAGATCGAACACACCTACCCGCACGTGGCCAAACTAGTCACGTGCGGATGCCCTTCCGCAAAATTCACGTCCTTCAAACGCGCGACCAATGACATGCCAGCCACACCCTCGGCGTCACCCATAGGTTCCCAAAACTTCCGATATTGTTTTCAGGGAAAAATGTTTGTTTCTGAAATTCATTTGTTTTAGCTGCATTAAAACACGCCGGACCGAGCATCCATGGAACGCCAGTCCAGCTCTTTAGCGTCAAGAAGCCCGGAGCCTAGCGTAGCGGTGCATTAAGCACGTCATCCCACGTACCATTACACGCTAGAGTTGACTCTCACTCAAACTTATACGCGTTGGGGTATTGAGCGTTAAGGCCACCATCTACCACAACGATACTCACTATTTATGTTGCTCCCGAAGCCTGCAGGTCTCCACGTGTAGCTCACTCTCCCCAGTTCACACCCCAGCTTGTGCTCAGAGAAGTCCTCTACCCACTGCGGCGAAAAAAACTCCCCATTGGTCGCACGGGTCATTTGTACCGATGTCTGCGCCTCTGCAACCTTGTTGTTACCTCTTCCTCCTAAAAGAACGAACACCAGGAGAACTACCAGCAGCTCCTGCCGTGATGGGCCGAACGCGTACATGATGTTTGCCGTGCTGTGGCGACCGAGAGTTTACCGAGTCGAAGAACGTCGTGGGTGTCCCTATCCTCTGCACGTCCACAAAATATGCAAACAGGCACACACATTTGTTAGGGTAGCAGAGACGGCACTAGGTTGGAAAGGGGAGCATTACTGTAGTCCGGCTGGTTTACGAAAGAAATTTGAAGTGCTCTCAATGACGTCACGAGCCTAGGCCGGGAGACGGGCGGGGGATCCGATGGGGAGTGCACCAAAGCAAATTGCGTCGTACGGACGAAGTACATTTCAACGTCAGTATACAATATGTGGCATGCTGCAGTACGCCATTTCCAATCGTACTCCTACTCGTTTCGATATTTCTCGCGGCGACTGAGTAGTTCGGGTAGAGCATCTAAGGAGCGATTATTAATAACTGCAACGGTGCAGTTTAGGGGCATTTTGAAGACGGGAACTGGTGTAAGCTCCGACATGGTTTTGTTTTGCAGCCGTTCTATGACACAAACTGTTTTTACTACTCTTCTACGGGTGTAGGAAACATACATGCTCCATTGTGTAATTCCAAGTGGTCTGTGCCCAGGACGGGTGTGTGGTACGTGCAGGGCTTCTGGAACTGTACAAATATATTACCCCCCAGGTGGCATGCTCGTCTCCCCTTTGGAAAGGACGGGCGGCGAGAGCAAGGATCCAACTGGAGAATCTGCCGCATCATCTGACTCCGAAAAGTCGATTTTATGGATCGTGAACTCGTAGTACCGGCTTGCGCTTGGCGTCCCCGATGCGAACGAGTACGGTGGCTGCCCAACTCCTACTGTAGGATTCAATGTTAGCGGTGCATAGTTGTAGAGCACCATAATAGGTTGCTCGTTCGTTCGACTTTGTCTCAGTATCGCTTCGTTCGAAATGCATTCGAATTTCTAGTACGTACGTGTATCGTCTACTACTACTGCTATTTAATAGCCATGATACACAAGCCATGCATCAAATTATTGTACGAGCACCATATATATCTCGGTTGTCAACGCAAATCGTACTCGCTGTGTTTGTAGCACTTCGGCATAGCCTCAGTCCAGTCCTACATGGATACAATATGCATGCTGATCTCTTACAGCAGCGCACCCGGTTGATATAGGTCGGTATTGCGATTACTAGAGCGCCCGCTCTCTTAGCTGGTGCCATACGCCCACTTCATACTTTTTGTACTATTAATAGTATCAATCGTTGATTGGTCCTGAGAACCAGGAGAAGGAAGAGACACCGGAGATTTATCACGTTTTCTGCAGACAGACTTCACCGAGCCGCGCACCTGATAATGCAGCTGTTCTTCGACCTCAAGTAGGCTTGCTCAGTACGTAGGGCACAACAGGGCTGGATTCAACAATATCATGTTTCCGAGATTTATCGCGAAAAATATGGATATACGAGTCGAACTCCACAACAAAGAAACCGTCGGTTTCAGGACGAAAAATGTTCGCGGGACCAATCGTGTTTGACGGTTTCAACAATACACATGCACGCCTCGGAATTCTCTACGTGAATCCAGAGCCATGGTACCATGACCTTGAATTGCTGCGAGGTGGCGACGTGGGCAAGCGGCCACCCTCGAGATGCGAGGTCGCCAGGCGACCGGGCAAGGCATTAGCCGTTGTATACAACGGGGAACATTCGAAAACCTGCTACTACTGTCTTTTTCTTTGGTGGGTTGCATTGTGCTGCTAGGCTGTGGCCGGGTGGAAGGCATCCCCACGGTTACTCGCCAGATTTCGCTACTGTGAATGCCCAGAGCACGCGCCACAGAACCTGGCCGGGAACCATACCAACACCGTGGTGCACGCGCAGCCCCCCTGCGTGCCCCGCATTTTTTTTTTTACGTGAGAAAAGGCCCACAGCCCGAAGGGCAATCGTGGCCAATGCAAGTTATTGTACAAAAAAAGTCGGGAGATGAAAAATATGCCCCAGGGGGTAGTTTTATGAGCGACGCCCCCGGTGGCACTTTTTGTTGTTGTGCCCCTGAAACTGGGGGCACAATTGGCTAAAGGGTCCTCAGAAATACGAAGCACGATACCACGCGCGATGACATCGACCGTAAGAGACTCCTCTAAGGGTTGTCTTCGGCGTGCTTCAGTGCTGTGTACAGCAGTTCGGCCGGTCATCGCTTCTCGCCCTATATACGGACGGGTTCGTGTTGTCCATACTCAGGATCTCTCGAGACATTGTTTGGGCGTACATCATCAATCAAGCTAAACATACTTCCGAAAAGAGGCTACTCGAAGCTAGTCACCACGAGAAATGATGACGGGCGTAGGTTGCCAGATGCCACTGGGGGGTATGTACTGCATGCGCTGCTGTTGTGCGTGAAGCTGTTCCGCCGGTCATAATATTCTGACCCGGTTTACAGACGGCTTCGTCTAGGCGATACTCAGGACTTCTGCAGGCATTTTTGGGGGACACATCAATCCAAACGTGCCTCCGAAAAAAAACAAAATAAAGGACGCCACCACGAGTGATCACGACGATCGCAGGATACCAGATCTTCGTGGAGGTTGTCTACGGCCTATGCTGCTGTGATGTGTGCAGCAGTTCCGCCGTCATCTCTCCTCGCCCGATATACAGACGGGTCCGTGTCCTCGACCCTCAGGATCTCTGCAGGCAATAGTTTGGGGCACATCAAGCGAAACGTGTCTCCGAAAATTGAAGCATAGTAACCACTCCACCACGAGCGACGACGACCGTAGGATACCAGACCTTTGTGGGGGTTGCCTACGTCATGTGTTGCTGCGATGTGTGCAGTAGGATCACCTGTCATCGCTGTATACAGACGAGATCGTGTTCCCAACACCCATGGAGTTGGTACAGTCGACATGATCCCGGGCCTGAACCACGATTCGCCACTGACATGCGAAGCCATGCTGTACCCATTGGCCTCATGCACACGACGTCCACGCTGTTCTTCAATGCCACGAGAAACGAGCATCGAATGCGGCAAGCATGGCGCACAGGTACATTTACTGTCTCGTCAAGAACGTATGGAGATGCGTATTGTGTTCCTATTAACGTACTTGTATGATATCAACAGTAGTATTACGGGGGACCATAGTTAACAGGAC
>JARUPZ010000879.1:5000-27464 GCA_031213475.1 Nereocystis luetkeana | reverse complement strand
CGGGCGCTCCGCGCACGGAGACACGAGGACCCAAGCCGACACCACCATCCCCAACAATTCGAGGACCTTGATGGAAATATCGTTCTCGCCCGCGACGGTCTTACTCGAGCCGCAGAAACGAAGCTGTTCGGCGGTATCGAGCTCATAGCGCCAGTATATGCCAGTTTCGAGGCAGAAACCCCCGATCGCCGTTTTGGAAGCGTCCGAAAACAGAGTACGTCGGGCCGGGCGCTCAAGCAGGTGGTACATCGGAGCCAACAAGCAACTCCCCCCGCGCGTCGAGCCCCTCAGCAACAAACCACCGCCAAAACTCGAGGTCCCCCTGGAACTCGGGCCCGAGAACGACCTGCCACCCGGGGTTGACGGTACGACACGCGAAGTCAGCGCTGGCGGTGATGCGCGGCATTCCCACCGAGGCCAGCATGCGCTGCACGAAGAACGACCTCGGACGGATGGCGAACGAGACGTACATGAGAAACCCGACGAGCTTCGACACCTGCTTCGCGGAAGCGGAGGCCCGAGACGCCGGCCACGCCGCGAGAAGCTCACACAGCTTGTCTCGCTTATGCGGCGGAAGCGTCACCGTAAGGGCCTCAGTGTCAATGATCCAACCCAACACCTCCAACCGAGTATCCCAGTTAGTGATTTTTCGGTTAGATAAGAGGGGAGGATCAGATACCCCACGTTCGCCCAGCAAGCGAAAGTGGTCCGACGCGAGCGACTGCACCGCTCGCTGGCAACGGCGGCCGTCCGGCCACCATTGCAGCTCAACGAGGATGCCGTCGTCGACGTAATACCGTACAAAAAAAAACTCCCGGTATTTCCCCCCGTGCCGGGCACGGGCTGACAGTCCCCCGGGAGAGGCACGACGGGCCCACCCCGCGGTGGGGCGACTACGACGTGCGCAACGGTAGCCTCCCCTTGGCGGGACACTACGGCAGTTTGGAACGTGGAATGAGTGTGAGAATGTTCGAGCGCCGACACAACCAAACCCCAAAAACCGGGGCTGTTACGCCACCCGAACTGCAAACGCAAATCCACAACCACGTGACCGCCGGCCACATACCCAAAGACGGGCGCCCCGGCAGGGTCCACCGGAACTTGCCGAAACGCGTATTTGACGTCAACCCGACACAAGACAATCCGAGAGTCCGTACCGTGTGACTGACGCAAGAATAGCACCCGCATAAGCACATCGCGGAGCACGCTGCCGAGCTCACAAGTCGGAGCCGACGAAAACATTGTGTCGTTATTAACGCTGGTCCGTACGCCCGCGCGCGCAAAGGTGAGATCATGAACGATACGAATTTTGGGTTCCAGAACGACAGCCAAGGGTGGAATACGCAACCCACGAATCTCAGCTGCGGAGCCCAAATCAAACACCAGGGCACGCCCAGAAGACACGCCCGCACACACCTTCTCCAAAATAGCAACGGCATGCGGGAGCGGGCGCGGGTGATTACCGCAGTCAAGTTCAGTAGATAAATCACCCCCCCGGTCAACGCAAACCGGCGAGCCCGGAGACAACACGTGGAGCAGCTGGTTAATCGCCGGGAACTGCTTGATGGTCCCGAACCAATGACGCACAGTATCCGGGCATATGTTCGGAGCAAGGCGAGACGGTCCGACGGTAGCCACAACGGATGCAATGCTACCCTGGCACCGCCGCAACAAGACCGTTCCCACGCCAGCGACCCGATCGAGACTCGCAGAGCCAACCCGCGACATGGACCGTGTTACACTAGCCTTCGCGGAAAGCCACGACTCGGCCACAACACGCCGATGCACCGTACACGATGGACCAACCGGTAACGCCGACGCAGAAAAAAACAATTTACCTCTGTCCCCGAAGGACACGGAACCCGGAGACACGGAGACGCGAAGCTAGACCAAGTCTTTACCGCACCTTGGACCTGTCTTGACGACCCTGCTTCGCTGCGGCCTCTCGATCGCGATTCAACTGCTACAGCAGAACTGATCCCAGGTGCACTTCTGGACTATACGGGTACAACAACCCGTGTTGACCTATTTGGTCATCTTCTCCCGTACATACAAAACACATATTTTCTCGTACCTCGATAATACCCCGCTTTTCTCAAACAGTTGTGCGCTCCATCGCGACCGCATGGGAAGTAACCAGCCAGAATACACAGTCCATTATAGCCAGCCACATGTTTGCGCTATGTTGTTGTTGTTGTTGTTGTTGCTGTCTTCGCATTAAATCGTCCTTTCTACCCAGCTTCATCAGTACACCCAGTGTCCGTCCTGATTCCCTATCCTAGAGAGATACTGATTCTGTGGCCACAGACTGTGAGACAGAGGAAGACCCAAAAAATAAATCTTAGTGGCAAATTCAAGTGTCAGCAAATGAAATGTCAGCGTACCGGGTACAACAACACAACAACACAAGCAAGACCGGAAAAATAAGAGCAAAACGGCAATTAAAAAAAATCTGAGATGAAAAAAAAGGAAAAAAAACAGAACACAAACGACGCAAGGGCTCCAGAAAGGCTGCTAGACGGAAAGCATACGAACTCAGGAAGGGCAGGTATCTGCAGGTATCTGCTGCGCGGACGAAGCAACACGAAAGAGAGGGAGATACAGGCAAAAGTCTGTAAGAGCTAGTCGACCCGATACCTAGCCACCCGATCTATCATTTCGTTTCTGCATTCGTCGACAGCGGTATCAGTTACCTAATCCTTCTCGGTAGTCGTGTTTTCAAAGTATTTCAATCAATGTAATATTAATAATAGAAACATAGTGATGATGATTGTACCTATATTGGTACTATAGATATATTAATAGAGAAATATGTAAGCACGGAAGTTATTACTGTTGTAAAAATGGATGTACAAATGAAAGATCGATACAATCAATGTAATAATAGTGATGATGATTGTACCTATTAATACTACAGATATATTCGTCGGTGGCTTGGTAGGTGGTCCGCGTGCCTATCAAGATCAATTTCGTGGGTTCAAGTCTCACCGAGTGCATGCTCGTGGCTTTTTCTTGCAAAAAACAATGATTAGCCGAAAGCGCGAGAGCGTGAGTTAGCTATACGTTCGATGACAATCGACGAGCAGTGGGAGTGCTGAACCCTATGCGCGACAAAACAAAAAGGCACGTACCGGGGGGGAGAAAGGGGGGCACCTGTGAATACGGCTTGTCCAGAAGCTCGTTGAGGGTAAAACCTCCCACGAGTAAGGCTGGAAAGTAAATAGTGATGTTGAAAAAAAAAAATGATTAAGAAATATGTAAGCAGGGAAGTTCTACTACTGCTGTATGTTTGAACTGCGGTAGCAATAGAGGTATCCACGTATTGATAGAACGGAACAACAAAACCACACGTCATCTATAAATAGTACCAGGTATGCGGTTTTCTCGGTTTCTGTGGCAACGTACCGCATGTATTTGATACGTACGTGCGCGGACCTCCCTTTTTATTTTTTGTCTAAGGTGTAGATATGCTTCAGTTATCATGTTTACTATTATCTGCTTGTTTTGTTTCTTACGAGGTATTTCTTCGACTCCAGAGAATCCGGTCGCCCCGGTGGTTCAAGTGGTTAAGCTCGAATTCTACTTGTTTGAGTCCTGGGTTCGAGCCCCAGGTGGGTCAGACCTTTGACTTTATTTGCAAAAATAAAAATAAAAAAGGATTCAATTGTTGAGAGCGCCTTGCAGCGTGGGTAGGCACAATTCGATGCGAGTCGACGAGGGAAGAAAAGGTCGAAATCTTCTCGCGATAAAAATGAAGGCACGCACCGTAGCGGGAAAGGGGGAGAAGAGCCTGCTATGTGACCCCGGATCTGAGTTACGAGTTGGAAGGAGAGAGAGAACAAGATGTGCGAAGATAATAAATGGGATGAGCAAAAGAAAAAAAAAAAGAAGAGTTATTGGAGCCTGTCCCGCGACCACGGAATGTGCATTGTATTGTGGCGATGAGTTAATATGAGAACAAATACAGCAATAAATAGAAGAATGGAAGACACATTCACAGAGTAGCGTATGAGGGATATACTACTGATACACAGAAGGATTTTTGGTGTATATTGAAATGGCCATCTACGCTGCTATTTTTTTGTCGGGAGGCAAAAGCATGAAAAATAATAACTGCTGTAGGTCACACACGTTAAAAAAATTCGGGCACACAGCATGCGATATATATACGTTTCGTCAGATGGTCAGCTCGTTCAACAATTTCAGGATATCAGAACGCAAGCAAGCCTGTGTTGGTATGCAAACGGTTTTACGCTGGTGGTCACCCAGATGAGGCAACTGAACACGCTTGCGACCGATTTCATTTTGTTGCAGCTATTAATAATACCAGGTAATATTTTTCTATTTGATTGATCCTCGGATGAACGAAGTTAGAAACCCCTTCAGTACTGCAGTGAGTGCCGTTTTAGGGGCAAGCCACTGCTTTTCATGTGTTTTCTTCTAGAACGGGACTGCGCTACTACCACATATTTCATTGAGGTGTGGTGCCCTAAAACGGGACTGACTACAGTACTTCAAGGGTTAGTCTCCCCCCTCCCCCAAACTGAGGCGCAGAGGCATCAAAGGGACGTCACACACATACTACGAAGCAGAGGTCATACACGTTAAAAAATGTCGGGCACATAGCATGTGATATATGTACGTATGGTCAGATGGTCAGCTCGTTCCACAGTTTCAGTAAATCAGGACGCAAGCAAGCCTATGTTGGTATCCAAACGGTTTCAAGCTGATGGTCCACCGAGATGAGGCACCGGACAGGCAACTGAACATGCTTGCGACCGACTTCATTTTGTTGCAGCTATTGATATCAATATTATTATATTTGATTGGTCCTCGAGTCAATGAAGTTATTAACCCCTTCTGTACTGCAGTGCCGTTTTCGGGACAAACCACTCTACTTTCATGTATTTTCCCTTGAACGGGACTGCGCGACTACCACATGATTTTTGAAGTGTGTTGTGCCCTAAAACGGGACTGACTGCCTTACTTGAAGGGTTGGTCTTCCCCCCCCCCCAAACTAAGGCGCAGAGGCATCAAAGGGACGCCTTACACATACCACGAAGCAGTACGTACGCATTTATACGACAGCCGTGGCAGCAGCACATGGGTAGATGCACCGGTCCAACGAGGCACGCGACGATGCAGTCACGGGAGACAGGACGTGCACTCGAGCGAGGTGACGGCAACAGCATCACACCGAGAAGACGACGCACCACTCCGAGAAGACGAGGATGACAACAGCAGCACGCATGACAAACAACGACACGCAACGACACGCAACGACACCCTTGACCGGAATTTCGTATGCGATACTCGCCTGTGGTGAACCGAGGATCACTTGAAGTAAGACTGGAAAAAGAAATAGTCGCCGGTGGTAAGCCGCAACATAATGATAGTAATACATATGCGCGACTACCACATGATTTTTGAAGTGTGGTACCCTAAAACGGGACTGACTGCCTTACTTGAAGGGTTGGTCTTCCCCCCCCCCCAAACTAAGGCGCAGAAGCATCAAAGGGACGCCGAACACATACTACGAAGCAGTACGTACGCATTTATACGACAGCCGTTGCAGCAGCACATGGGTAGATGCACCGGTCCAACGAGGCACGCGACGATGCAGTCACGGGAGACAGGACGTGCACTCGAGCGAGGTGACGGCAACAGCATCACACCGAGAAGACGACGCACCACTCCGAGAAGACGACGATGAGAACAGCAGCACGCATGACAAGCAACGACACGCAACGACACGCTTGACCGGAATTTCGTATACGATACTCGCCTGTGGTGAGCTGAGGATCACTTGAAGTAAGACTGGAAAAAGAAAAAGTCGCCGGTGGTAAGCCGCAACATAATCATAGTAATACATATATATATACAAGTTTTCCCTTCGGAGTGGCATGATCATAACGTGTAAGAAGACTCTTGCCGAACTACGTATTTGGTGGGTTGGTTTGAACTATTCCACCAATTGCAGTTGTATGTGCTGCAGTTGGGGCAATAGCTCAAATGTACCTGTTAACAACCAAGTATGCTTTAGTATAAGGAAAATAGTAGTGGAACATGCAGATGAGGGTGACGCAAGAGAGCAGTTCTAATGACCGAAAAAGCAGGTAGTAATTATGTATTACAGCTGTTATGAGATATGCAGGCGACATGAGCGTGATATGCAACTTCGACAGTAAGCACTTGCTCGACGAATCGCAGCGCCAGTAGACACATGTCCTGCGACACCTAACGGTTCGCCAACGAACGAAACCTTTGGCGGGCGCCCAAACCAACTCCGACAGGAATTCCTCAAGAAAAAACGTCTTCAACGAAGCGTAGCAGTGGGCCCGGTGTCGGCGTGAAACGCAAAGAAGTCGAAGCGACGGGAGTAAGTAGTAGCGGAAATTCCCTCGCAAACGCGAATGTCGCTAATAATAACGGAATCAGCACCCTGGCAAACACCCAAGGTAGATTGATAAATACAGAATCTTTCGTTGTCCACAGCACCCAAAGAGGATGGAAAAAAGTCAGTTAGACCTTGGCACTCGCCAAGGCACTAGCGTGGTGGAGGCGATACAAAAGCTGACACTCTTCTTAGGTGAAGAAACCCCCACCGAAAAAAAATGAACCAGTCCGCTCCCCACGCTTGAACTCAAAGTACCCGCTGGCAGACTTGCAAGTACACGCACAACGGATGTTTGCTGAAAGTATTGAAAGATTATAGACGCAGGCGCACGCTGCAACGAAATGCCCTCGAACACCTCTATATTCAGACCCCAGGCGCAGACCAAAGGCAGATCAACTGTCCTTGAACTTGCTCGTCGTGGGCGATGAAGAGCTTCCTGGAGTGCTTGGAGCCCGAGAAGTGCAGGGGAGGCTTGCACAGGCCGATCAAGATGCCGTTGTCCTTGATAGCTCCTTTGCAGTAGACACAATCCTTACGGACCTGCAAACATAGATGGTAGACAACAAACCGACAGCACAAAGAAGTCATGTAAGACGTGTTGAATACAAATATTTTACTTGGTATGAGTTTAGTTGACGAAGACTTTGAAAAGGGCAGATGCCAACATCAGTTATACCTGATCCGTTTGAGCCAAAATCAGGTGTATATTAAAACCAAGTAAAGAACGCGCGCCACAAGCGGTGTTCAGTCCATGAAAGTCGGGTAAAAAAAGAAGCGTGCCATATATGGCCTCCAAAATCTAAGTCGTTTAGTTTTCTCTAGGGTGTAGATACCACGGGCTTCACTTGGACCTGCAGAGAGTCACTGTTAATAGGCTTCGTTTGTTCTGCCACGGCGGGGGCGCCAAGAAGAGTATTTACTCTGGTGCCCCCCCACCGATGACAGCTTAAATCTTCTTGACCGTCCTCGCGGAACTGCCAGCTCGGCACGAAATTATTTTGCCGTACCAAACCTGAGACAAACTCGCCGCGGGGTGGTGCAGATAAAGACCATGGTGATGTATCGACCGTTGTGACCATAGAAAACAACAAAGCAGCGGCAGTAGGACACAACAACTATTCAATAACTGAAGCACGTCGCACACCCCAAAGAAGAAAAAAAGTGAAACCAGCATACTCATGTATGCATATTTATGTAAATACGTACTTTGACGTACAACGTGTACGTGCGAGTACAGAGTTTATACGTTGCGCAATGCAGAATACTTTCAACCGAGGGAGGGCAGACGCATACGGAGAGAAACAACAGTGTACGTATGTGGCCCCTCTGATTGGTTCAAAGTTGGCCAAAATCAGTTGAAAGCTAGAGAGAGTAGAAAAAAGCAGGTATAAGACCTATGCCAATGGAAACGCGAAGTTCAAAAGTTTTTTTTCAAATATATCGCTTTAAAAAAACAGCTGAAATTTTTCTCGTACCGCCGCTGTGGGAAAAAAAGAGAAAAATGTTTGATTTTTTCTTTTTTTTCCCCAACGGCTGCAGGCGGCGCAATTTGTGTTTTTCTGGTCGCAAAGTGTCAACACGGTGATCGAAACCAGCTCACGCGACGATCGACGCTCGATCTCGACATAGACTCAGCCCACGGCCAACCCACTCGGTATCTGGCAAGCCCAACGAGTATAGATGACGGCCTCGAAGATATCAGGCGGATCCATGGTCTAGGGGGCGAGAGCTTGCCGGCGGCGTCCTACGGTATCCTCCCAAAACTGAAAAAAAGTCTTTTTTTGCCATTCGAGACGGATGGAGAAGTTTTGTCTTCTGTTTTGTGCAAACCAGCGGCCAAATGTTTTTTTGTCACACGCCTGGTCAGCTCCCGCCACATGACACCGGCCATGGTGTGAAGACGGTGACCCTAGGGTGGGTCGGAGCCCCTAACGAGCGCACTCCGTTCAGAATTCATGACGCAATCGTTGGTTTTGTTGATCGATGCCTGTCGAGGACTCGGAATCTCGCCGCTTCGAACCAAAGATCGGCCTGAGTTTTTCTCAAGCCGATGTTGGCCCAACATCGGCTCCAGATTTTCTTTTTTCGGGCTTTTCCAAAAGTTAGGAACTTTTTTTTTTTAGGTGGCCCATAGGAAGCGTGTTCTGTTTTTTTTTGGCGGGTATCTTTGAAATTCAAACTTTTCATTGCAACTTCGCTGTACCATTGGCATAGGTCTAAGTTGGCCTTTTCGAGCCAAAATCAGTTACGATGTCAGCCTGGACAATAGCAGGGCTCCTGGGGTGTTTTGTTTCTACTTGCTTTTAGAATATAACTGATTTTGGCAGAAAAGTGGCCAGGTAAACCTGATTTTGGCAAAAACCCCTTTAAAAACAATTTAGAAAATACGCGTTGGCGTGCGCTGTAGAGGCAGAAAGCACGAAAGGTAAATAGGAATGGGATGCGATAAATGATATTGGCAAACCCTTATGTCTTTTTTCGCGGCAGAGACGGCGACGGCAGAGTCGGCAGCAGCATTAAACTTGGAAACGTGTTAGTGTACTCAACGCCTGTCTGTTATCGTGTCGGAACAACAACAGCAGCAGCGGCGGTAGACAACAGTCTCGGTGTGGAAAGAAAAGCAGGATGTAAACAACAACGGCAACTGTTCGGAAAAAAGTTGGTGATAGTGTGCAAAACAAAAACAACGGCAGCAGCAGCGCATATACAAATGGCAGTACGCGTACTATACCCCTGTCTCGGTGTGAGCTCGTATCAAGAAAAAAAATGTGGACTTTTGTTTTTGGTTAGGGTCGTTTCTAACGACAGACGATAGGCGCGCGGGGTTATAGCAGCAGGAAAAGGAGCAGCAGCAGTAGCAGCAGCCATCGGCTGCGCCACCAAGTCGTGTTCTCGCGTGCGGGAACACAGCAACGACGACAACAACAGCAACAACAACAACAATAACAACAGCATAAACAACAACAGCAGCAGCGGCGGTAGACACTGTTGGGGGAACGAACGCAGGCTGTAAACAACAACGGCAGTAGCAGCGGCAGCAGCAGCACAAAAGCAAATGGCAGTAGGCGCAGTTGCGCATAAACAAATGACATTATCATTAGTAGTACGTTTTTGTCTTGGATTTCGTGTTAAAGGTCGACTACGTGCGGGAACAGCAACAGCACCACCACCAACAGCATACCAGGTAAATAACAGCAGCAACAGCGAAGGTAGACACCTGCCTCGGTGTGGAAAGGAACGCAGGCTGTACATAACAACGGCAGCAGCAGCTGCAACAGCAGCGCATACGCGTACTATAAAAAAAACGAAGGCAAAAACATCTTGGTTGTAGATTCAGTCCTGGAGGTCGACAACATGCGGGAACAGCAACGCCAACAACACCGCTAACAGCAGCAGCAGCAACGGCAGTAGATACTGACTCAGAGCCCCCTACAACAGCAGCAACGCGAACGACGACCACATAAACCAACCTGAAACGAGAAAAGCAGCATCAGGGGCGGTAGGCGCCCAGGGTAACAACATCAGGAAAAGGTACAGCAGCAGCAGCAGTAGCAGCAGCAATGGGCTGCGCCACCAAGTCGTGTTCGCGAATATTTATACTACCAAAAATTGCAACTAGTGTGGAAAAAACTCAACAACAGTAGCGGCGGCGGTAGACACAGGCGACAAACAACAACAACAGCAGCAGCCGCGGCGGTATAAATAGGTAGTAAACAACAACACCAACAACAACAGCAACAGAGAAGCACAGAACACAACTCACCGCCACCTCCTGTCTCGAGCGTGAAGGACACGGTGCGGACGTCGATAGGCCTGGCGCATAGTTCACAGTCTTTGGGCCACTTCAAGATTATCCCGCTGCCGGGGCAGGTGTCGTCGTCGCAGGTCGCAAAATCGACCTTGCCTCCAAAGTTCTGTCTCCATCATATAGCTGGGAGATGCAGCGGTTGCACTTTACAGTGGGATTGAGCACTGACTTGGACAGGGGGGTTCTGCTCGAAATGGGCTTCCAAGATCCGCCAGAAGAGGGCGAGGCAGAGGTGTAATGAAGGCAGCACCTTTAATATCGGCAGCAGGAAAAAGTACAGTCCACTCTGTAGAAGCAGCACCACCAGGAGCAGGCGATGCTATCTACCAGGCAGGAGCAGCACTAGGGGGAGGAGCACCCGGTACCAACAGAAGCAGCGGAAGCAAAAGCAGCACCAGCAGGAGCGGCACCAGAAGGAGCGGCACGAGCACGAGCGGCACGAGCAGGAGCAACGCCAGCAGGAGGCCAACTGGCCAAGCGGTATACGAAGGGGCAGCACCATCGTGACGCGCGTCGTATGCTGTCTACATGTGTCCACGCACGCAAATAATCCAATGACCCGACCCGCGTCGTAGTCCTGTTGAAACTATTCCGGAACAAAATAGAAAAAAAACAGTCTACTATCGTATGTATGCCGTCTTATAGCCGGTCTCTTCGGGCCAAAGCAGCTGAGATCAACGGCAGTGCTGTTGAATCTGTTCCCGAAAAGTCCCTCCACTCGCTAATAGTATAAAACTCTCGCGAATCAGGGTTGACAATCTTGCGAAAGGCCACCGAAACGCCCCCACGGCGACCGACCAGAGCAAATGAATTTAGAGTTTTGTTTTATTATATATATTTATACCAAGTTAGCTGGGAGTAGCAACGCGGGCCATTACCGAACGGTTTTTTCCGCTGACTTTAAAACCAGACGCAGTTTTATCACGCTACCATGCTGCCCAAACTATCCGAAACATTGAAAATCCATTATTTCGAAGTTTTTCGCGACCGTTCGAGGCGGAGAACCTCTTGGGTTGCGACAAGAGTTTAGACTATTTATTAGATGGCTTTACAGGTCTCCACTCGACATAAACTATCAATTCTTGACGCATCACGAGTTACAATGGATGCAATGTAGTATGTCTGGTAAACCATGTTCCAGTTGTTCCAGGACTAGAATAACACCTGATAAGGTTTTCTCAGGCTATTGAAATGCTACGTTTGGAATGTTGTCATCTATTGAATCTGCCACATTTTTATGGCCGTCAGCCGTCAGGCACCTCAGTCCTACAGTAGGTCTGATCATACGCTTGATTTATGGTGCTTTTGACCTCCCCAGAACTGGCCGTTGCGATTACCATCATAACGTAACGTCTTCAAAAAGAAAATCAAAATATCAGGTCCGGGAGTTACTCGACCATATACATAGTGCCAAACGAACAACATATGTGAAAACAAAATGGCACACGGTAAAAAACGGGCAAAAACAAACATGCGTTGTTTTTGGGTTCTAACCATCGACCTGACTTCACGCCGAAAATGTCCCCACCTACCGAGCAACCCAACCTTTACTTATATCATTTCATGACTGATATGCACTTAGATGTTTGAATAGTTATTTTAAAGAGAAAAAAACAGAAACAGCACGCCCCATCGGGACACGACCTGAGAGCACGACCGACGTTGGCCCCGGCAGAGGCGGAACAAGCGAGCAAGACGAGGCACGGCGAGACAACAGCGCATAGAGAGGTGGCAACATCGTTCACGGCTCAAAACCTGGTCTAAAAACGACTCTTTCGAGGCCTGACATGAGACGCCACACATAATACTTGAATATGTTACACAAGGGGGGCTTCGCTGCGACAGGCTGGCGCCCGGGCATGCCCGTAGTGGTCAAGGGAGGTAGATATACCGAGGCCGCAAAAAAATGACCGTTTCAATAGTACCTTAGTTTCACCATAAATTACAGTACTAAATTAACGGTGGGAAGAACATGTCCGGTGGTAGGTGAACGAAGGTGAACCGCAGCAAGAAGTTGCAACACACAGCACATTTAGTACTCTACATACATGCAACTCGTAAAAAGCACACTCCTATTATAATATTCTGGTACCTGGTATACCACAGTAACAAAAGAGGGGCTTCGTCCCGGCTCGGCGGGCTGACGCCCGCCTTGCCTTCCCGCATGCCCGTGATGACCGAGGATGTGGGCAAATCGCGGTCGTAATTGCAAACAGTACTGCCTTGGAATACATTCAAAATATCTCGTTTTTTAATGAAGTGAAAGAAAACACTGGAACCAGAGTCAATGAGACAACAACAAAGTTGCCATCCGGCGCATATTTTTCCAACTGGCACAATGTGTAAATCGGTAAAAAAAATGGATTACACGGAATTGACCACCAAGTACGCTAAGAGCCGACTGGAGCCTTTCGAATACTATCATCAGGTATCGCTCTCATCTAGTTGTTTTGCCGTCTCCCTTCTTGGGCCTACTTCAAGGTGTCGTTGTTATCTACTGGCACTTTACTTGTTCGTAGAAGCAACAGCAGCAACTGCACTACCAGTAGTAGGATAACTTCTACGTTCGTATACCTACAGCATACCTGCTCATATAACACGATATGATCCAACGTGATAGAATAGATAGAAGTTTCGTAAATCCTGAGAACAAATCTGGAGCAGTCCCTCGTCAAAAAGTAGGCCTATCTTCTGCTTTGGAGGTACTTGAGGTTGCTTGGGTCAAATTTTGGGTAGCCGGCAATTATTGGAACTGCACTGATGGAGAAATGGGTTATAAAGCTGGGTGCCTCTCGGAGGGTAGGTGTACTCATTGCGAGAAACGCACGGTTGACACCGTCGCGCTGCGGGTGCAAATCTTCTGCGATTGACTGAAAAACCCATATCAAACCGAAAACAAAACGTAGCTGACGCTAGTGTTGAACCACAAAATACGGCAGCTGCGAGTTCCCCAATCGGCCGATACTCAGCTCTGCAAGCTGCGTGATACGCCGGTCGCGCGCTTTATACTTTCCTCGCGTTCGACTCCTGGCCGGCGACTCCCCTGAATGGTACTAGGGTCGACGAGACGATAACACTTATAGGCACGATTTCCAATTTATTTCGGTCAATACCATCTGATGAACTTCTGAAACAGAAGCTCGCACGTGAGCGCCGGGCACACAAAACTGTCGAAAGTTCGGAAAACCTCGTCCTAGAAATAAATACTTTCCCCTGTATAATGTGCAGCAAGTCTTTTGACGTAGCATGTTTTTGGTTGGTATCGTGCAGCTCTCTTTACTTCTTTTGCTCTTGGGATATGAAAAACCACAGTATTCACACACAGTATTCACACACCTGTAAAGTTGCAGAGGGTGACCCAGCAGAGGAGGGGATTTCCGTGTTTTCGGCAGACCGGCTAGCGAGCGTCGCACTTTGATCCTACAGCTTTTTGTTCCATCTTAGACGTGTCACCAGGCAGCATGATTACGAGAGCCGGATTCCAAAGCTCGCCCTGCACACAATGCCAGGAAGATGAAAGCAGAGGTCCAAACTCAATCCGAAAACCACTCTACAGTTTACCTTGTTGATTATTTTGAATCGTCTAGCCCCCGTTTTAATCTAGTCCGGATCTTGACTGGAGAAGTACTCAAGCTCGTAAAACCATCCGTGAATTAACCTAAAATTGGGTTGGGGACTTACGACAAGGTTAATGTCCATGCGTATTTGGAAGTTCATGCGACAAAGCTACGGATTTCGTTTTCTCATGGGAGGTACATCAGTCATCAGTTGATCACCAGTCACTCGCTACCGGAAACCCGAACATCTGCCTGGGGCAGCTATGATGAACCCTCGTGGATCGGTTCCCTTCCGGCGCTACTCAAGTCCCCGGAGAGCCGAATAATTAAGACGAGAAGCACTGCAGCGACCACCGTCCACCACTAAGGAGTATGATCGGTCGCTTGAGCTACTATGTCAGGCCGTTTTCAAGAGCTTGATGGTTTTATAAAAATGAAAAAAAATGCCAGCCGTGACTTCTCCCGATGGTCGATACTCAGCTTTGCAAGCTGCGCGATACACCGTTCGCGCGTTTTTTTAATTTTCCTGGCGGTTGACTGCTGGCCAGTGACTCCCCTGAATGCCACAAAGGTTGGCGAGACGATAATACTCATAGGCACGATCCCCACATGATTCCGGTCAACACCATCTCGTACAATTATGAAACAGCAGCGCGCACGTAAGGGCTGGGCACACAAGACACAGGAAAGTTCGTATGGTACACGGAGTATCTTACGTCGCATCTAATTTTGGAACAGTTGGTGTTGTCGAATTCCCATACATCCGACATATTTTACGTGCTTTGTTTTCCAACCACAGGGGGTCGAACCGCAGGAGCATAGAGTAGGAGCAGCTGGCAGCACTTTACTGCTTAGGACTCGTACGAAGTTAGGAACGCCGTAGGCGCCAAAGATGCGCACAACCAAGTTCAACTCACGATATTAAACCCCGAGTTCTGCAGGCAATGCGAGACCCTTCTCGATAGTGGGCGAGATGGCTGTGGTTGATCAGAGCATGCGTCGGGAAGGGAAAAATCACTCCTGTAAAATTGATTGCTGAAACAAGATTAGGCTGAAATTAGTTTGTCGTACAAACAGTAAACACTAATCAGCAGAGCACATTTTTGTTCAATATAGCATCGAGTGTCAAATCAGCATCGGCGGCAGCAGCTCGGCAGCAGAATAACAGCAAAGTATCACGAGAGAAATTCGAGGCTCAAAAGGAGCGCTCTCGAAACCGGCTACTTGATGGTCAACCGCGCAAGACGACCTTTCTGTTACATCTGTGCTTAGGAAATAGTCTCGAAGCCTAGCATTTGGACATACAGCAGCAGTATATCGATAGTAATCAGCCCGCCGAGAGTCTGAAGATCTAGCCATGCGGCCGTACTTGGTCGCGAACTCCTCTGCCAGGAAGTTCGTGTGCATTTTTTTAACGAAGCGTTCCGCAGAGTTCTTGGCCGTTGCTCTCGGAGGAGGCGGGCGCTTCGAAGGAGGTAGTCATCGGAGGGGGCACGGCGAGGAGGCCGGAGTCGATAGTTGAGAGGAGCGGTCCCAGGGGCGGTCGCAAACTCGAGATACGGGAGTTCAAGCAGTCCTGGTCTGGGGGCGCAGACGAATATCGCAAGACATATGTTCTCCGCCAGCAGTCGGGGATAATGACCTATAGACAACGATATTATTTTCGTGACATATATGTCGATTTGTCATGTTCTTGCGTACCGGTAACATGTCGTCAGATTTTTGCCCTTTCACGAGCATACAGCCCAGACATGTACCAGGTACCAGGTAGACAACAGACACCAGGCCGAGAGCACAACGTTCCAACGCTGCCACCCATAAGCACCCGCAGGCAACACCGTGCATGTGTGACACACCCATCTGCGCTGTATTGCTGTGGCTAGTTGTGTTTATAGGAGCCTGCGATCCGTACTCCAACACCTAACTATCTTTGCTGCTGCTGTGTGTGACAGACCCACGCTAACACTAGACGGAAATGTAAGCACCGTTTGGATTAGCTATGGATACACCAACGGTCCCTCCATTTCCGGTGTTGGGTGTTTCTTGGCCCGAGCACACACCAGATATCTACTGTAGACAGCAGGTACAATGCAGGTAACACCAATAACGTTACAACCCCGCCCAACAGCACAAGCAGCGTCCAGCAAGACCACACGCGTGTGGCGTACTGCTGAGACTGGTTGCTTTATCGGAGTGTGCGATCCGTCATCTGTCATGACCACCTCTCTCTCTTGTACTGTGCTGTGCGTGTGCGTCCGGTGTGCTGCTACACTAATAATATGGATATTTCGCAATATGGCTAAATGGTCACGATGCCCGCCTTTGGACTTGGAGGCGAGAGTTCAATCCTCGCAGAGACCCTATCTTTTTGTTTAACAGATTTTTCCAACTTAATTTTTGTGTTATGTACGTACCCCAGACACCACAAACAGCAAACAACACACGAGCAGTGGAGGGTGCGTGCTTGTTGTTGTTGTAGTTGTTGTTGTTGTTGTTGTTGTTGTTGTTGTTGTTGTTCTCACATTAACTCACAATACAATGCAGTCCGTGGTCGCAGGACAGGCTCCAATAACTCTGGAGTGGAAGAAATACCTCGGTAGTAAAACAGAGGCAAAAACAAAAAACACGCACTCCACCACTGCGGACACCGGGGAAGCACAAAGGAGACTATTAATAGCAGACAAAAACCTAAAACTGAAGATGAAGCGAAGCAAAAAGAACAAAACAAAAACAGAAGCAGATAGCAAAACGCAAAAAAGGCAAAACGGACCATACTAACAGAGACGCAAAGAGGTACAAACGGGAATGAAAGAAATATGAAAAAAAGAAGGGACAAAAAAGCGATAATCACGAGCGGGGGGGAAAGAAAATACAAAAGGCAGGCACTGGAGCATACAGACACGCAAAGTTGCCCTGGTGGCACCATGCTAGTTACTTGGGTCTCAAAGAAGGGAGTGCGTCATGACGATGATGGCCATAACCAGGCTTCAGTCTGTTGGGCAGACCGCCTCCCCTCCCTCCCCCCCCCATTCCCCCTCGTCCCCCTTTCGCCCCCCCCCTCTTCCCTGCCATTCTGCGCACTCGCGTTGGCGTCAACGGCTGTGGTCGTGGTTGCAGCTATTCTATGGCGTTCTGCCGATGCCTCCTTCTCATCTGTATGCCATTTCCGCATGAAGGCCTCCGCCCCTTCCTCGACCCTTCGGAACCATCTGCCGGCTTTCTGTGCTTCCTCGCGCCACCCTTCGAGCTTGATGCCGAACTCCTTGAGGTCCTCCTCAAGGTACCTCATCCAGTCCCACTCCTGTCCTCCGGAGTAACCCTTACCCCCAACCATCTCCCCAAACATCACCCTCTTCGGCAGACGCTCCTCTCCCATGCGTGCTATAACCAGGTGGCTACAACGCTACACACGCCTGCCGCCCGCCAGCAGAACAGGAAGCAGCTTTACGCGTGTGCAGTAGTTTGTCCGCGCTGTATTGCTGTGGCTTCCTACTCTGTAGTTGCTTTTTGATCGGACCCTGCGATATGTAGTGCTGGGGGTCTCTGCTGTTGTGTAGTATACCAGGTATGCATGCTGCCACAGGTACAATAACACTGCTTCTGCAGTGCGATTTTCGTGGGCAGCCGAGTGTGGTCGAGAGTTCCAGCTCATTTTTCGGTGTAACCTTTTCTATTTCTGTAAATGTTATCCCACTACTGTACTGCTGTGTTCCGTGTGCCACCCGTGTGTGTGCGGTGTGTGCCGTGTGTCATGCGTGGAGTGCTTTCAAAGTTTTTTTCCTGGTCGGCAGTCCTCGATTTTGTGCGGGAGAGGCCTTCTTCGCCGTGAGCGCCACCAAAAAGATACCAGGTATGCACTAACATACTGACATATACAATACAAAGTTGGCGAAATCATCAGAAACATCTATAACAACGATTCAGTCAATAGGAACCGGTCCACACTATTTCCATATATATGTTGTCCCCAAAAATGTAGTGGCAATTCTAAACAGGTCCACTTACCTATATATACATTAATATGTAAACATTTCATGACGTCGTAATATTGTATCGTACGCATGGTGTACTTGTATTGTTTTCAATTCGTCCTTGCGCCAATCCCCTAGGCATGTCCCGGAGGAGACCCTTGTACTATGTACACGTATCACCAGTACGTCGGCTGTGAGTTCGACCGTTCGAGTGGTTGACACCCAGGAATCTGCGTTATACCGGCACTAGATATACGCGCGGGCGCGGATACAGCCGTCGACATGAAACCAACGAAGGGTCATTCTAGCGAGACGTTTTGAGCATTTTTTCTGCTAAACTAGCAAAGTATCGAAGTTTCGACGTGCCAAAACGTTCCTAGCTGCTCCTTGGCAAACTTATGGAAGGTGAAATTTGCCATTTCATTCGCTATTTCAGCCCAATAACGCCTAGGCGAGGTTGTACACACCGCACGCCGGCGTACTCGTAGACTGGCACGAACCTCTGCACCACAGGGGGGCATCGAGGGTTAGAGATTGGTGCGGGCAGCAACTGTGGTGCTGGTATGGGGTACACGACGAGGGTGACGCACCCCGGATGTGGCACAGGTGTCGTTTTGGTGGTGTTCAAGTCAATCCCAATAAAACAGTCGTCCCAGCTTCCCCAAGACAACCGGCACGTGCCTGCACTCGGGCTGGAAGACTTAACGACCTCTGGGATCTATTACTGTAGCTGTGCTTCCACTCCTCTCCAGGCCACCTATTCCTCGACAGAATAAGGCTGTCAGTTGTGCAGGGTTTGATTCAAATATGAGGGCGTTTCTTTGCCAAAATATTTTCCGTGTCACTGGGGATAACATTATTTTTGCTATTTTGATGTATGTGCCGATAGAAGGGTTTGGTTTTTTTTTACAAGACTTGCCAATTTCGGCTCCCCGAATTCAGAAAATATATAATGATATCGAGACTCTCCAAACACGTACTTGTGTGTGAAGACCTGCTGCATTTTTTTTTTGTGATACGTCCTCTCGATGTAATGCAGTGCAAACGTGCACACTACGTACAAGTAACATGCTTTCATTATTTATTTTTCGATTTGGAAATGCAATCTGACCAATTCAATTTAGTAAATGGACTTGAATTTCAATTTAATTGATTTATTAATGGAACGATCCGAAAAACCATAAAAAAATCGAAATTAGGCTGCCTAAAAATAACCGAGACGAAGAAGGCGCTCGTAAGATGAAATCAATGTGCAAACTGAACTATTTGTAGCATGGCGCGGGCGTATTCTCTCAACTACAGCATAGAGTTCCCCCCGTTCCCACCACTAACCAACTCGTGGCTGTTGACTACCTGGTACATGTTAGAAGTACAATCACGCAGGTTTCAAAGTTGTGTGTCAACCATTCAATCAGCGGCACTCGTGTAGTTGTACAACTTTACAAGATTTCCCTTCGGAGTCGTTATTGTCGTGTTACAATGCTGTAGAATATCGAGTATTCAATCAGTTTTTTTGTTACTAGATGAAATCAATCTGCAAACTGAACTAGCATGGCCCGGGCGTATTCTCCCAACTACAACATAGATCCCGTTCCCACCACTAACCAACTCGTGGCTGTTGACTACATGTTAGAAGTACAATCACGCAGCTTTCAAAGTTGTGTGTCAACCATTTAATCAGCGGCACTCGTGTAGTGGTACGTACAACTTTACAAGATTTCCCTTCGGTGTCGTTGTTGTCGTGTTACAATGCTGTAGAATATCAACTTTTCAATCAGTTTTTTGTTGCCAAAATAGCAAGAAGCTGCTATGGCATTTTGTCGTCGGAAACGACCCTTCGAGCTGAGGGTTTATACCCGGGTCGCCCGCATTGGAAATTTAGACACCTACGTAATTTGTGCCTATTTAGTATGGGCCTCCCTGTTCGTAGATTATCAACTCTACCAGGTACTGCCAGAACGTGGTATCTCTCTAGTCTAAAATAGGCCGAGGACTTCATGTTTTTGCCCGTACTTTGTAGTAGCGCGCCAAGAGCTCCTCCCTGGTACCGCTGCTGTGCTGGTGTTATTGTTCAAGGGATTGTAAGAAATGAAAAGGGTATTTCGAACTGTTGTACGGTGCGTCACAACATGCAACCCTTTGAATGTGATAACTAGCTTTTGCTTTTGACTGTGCAGGTCTGTGGAAGAGGAAGCCCGCAGTCTTGACCTGGAGAGCATGAACTTACTGCTTCGGGACATGCCGCCTAAAGCTGACGCAAACAAGGTGGGTTCGCGTTGGTGAAACCAACATACGTAGGACAAACAACGACCCTCTTTGTGAGGCGCGTATACAATCAGCTTGTGCGAGCCACGCTGACGTCCGAAATTTGTCTTCGCTCGCTTCTCTATTGCGCTGTTGCCAGCAAATCCGAGCCCCGCTGACGTCCCAGGCTTTCATTTTCTTGTTTCCGTACCCTCCCGCTGCCTTGAAATCAGCAGATTCTCCTCATTGCAGCTAGGCTTCCACTAAAGCACCGACACATAAGCAAGCGCGTCGCAATCTTTCACGACGCTCTTGCGGTGAGCGCGGAGCAACGGGGCAACGTGTTCACCGGGATGTGTACGGGAGCTTATGCTAAATAGTCGAACGGGTGAGAGCTGATGCTCTTAATGGCTCATTGGCCTTAGGATATACATACGAGAGGTGGGGGGGTGACCCCTCTCGCGTTTTTGAATTGGCTTCGGATGTGTCCAATACCAGCGCAATCGTTGTGGCAGCTTCTGTCGTGGCGTCCCGGTGGCCTAGTAGGTGGTCCGCGTGGCTACTAAGATAATTTTTGTGGGTTCAAGTCTCACCGAGTGCATGCTCGTAAGGACTTTTTCTTGCGGAAAAATTGACCAGCGGAAAGCGTGAAAGCGTGAGTTAGCTACATACATTCGATGGAAATCGACGAGCTGTGGGAACGCTGAACCCTATGCGCGACAAAAATTGAAGGCACGTACCGGGGGGAAGAAGGGACGACAGCTGTGACCATGCCTTGTCCAGAACAAGACCGCTGAGGGTAAAGACCTCCTACAACTTAAACTGGAAAGTAGAAGTGACTTTTTTTTAAATGCCAGCGCAATCGTTGTGACAGCTTCTGTCGTGGCGTCTTGGGCCATTTGTATTTTTCGGAACTGTGGAACTCTGCGGGGAAATGCGGCGCATTTGATCAAGTGTTGCGCAGCGATTTTTTCATCAAGGTTCAGCCGAGCCCTCTAGCAGTTGAAGCTTGAACAGCTTGAATCGGCGTGGCGTAGGTTTGTACGGTTTCACGCATGTGGCATGTAGAATGCAACTTTCAATTTCGCGGAGGCCGACGAGAATTCAACCTAAAACTAGAAGTGCTCGACTAGCAGGAGGATATAGTGGCAGAGGTGTGAATTGCAGCGCCGCGGGTGCTCTAACTGTGGTAATAATGGGCGAATCGCTGGGTGAACTAAGCAATGGCAAGGGCGACAGGTTTAACTGACAATCGTTTCGTGACGTTACGATCCGGGCGACGTGCGGGTCAACAAATAGCCCGACGTCCTCTCTTGTGTTCCCGTGTTTTGTTCTGGAACAGGAAGCGAACATTGGCGCGAAGGTTTAGGCCTTATCACAACTCTACGGACACCGATGAACCGGGGGCGTGTTGGAAGTGTGAAGAGCAGCGCAGGCAGACGGTAGTCTCGAAGTCGTGAATCCCATCTTAGATTCGAAGATGGTGAAAGCGGCCGTGGGCCAACATGTCACGGATAAAATGAAAACGCCTCCACACCCCAAGCCTTAGACGGGATCTTATGCAATATTATTGTGGGTGATAATATGTTTACGGAGGTTTCGGAGTATTTGGCCTCAAATTTGATAAAAATTGATCACAACGCGTCTTATGGGCCCTGCTTATTGGAGAAAGTGTTCGTCCTGCATTTATCGATGATAATATTTGACCAAATGTTTTTTTCGGCGGCCTTTTTCAACCACTTGATAACATTTCAGAAAGTGATTAAGAATGCTTTTGCACGAGACCTCTGAGGCATTATGCACCTTTGTAAGGGTTATAGACTGGGCTCGTGACGGGTCACGACGCTACGTGCTTGGTCACGGCTGTACACAGCTGAAACAAAGCACTCGTGCACTGACCACCACGGAGAGGCAGGACATCTGTGCATCGCGTGCCTTGTGGCCGCTCAGCTGCAGCTGCTCTAGGCAAAACAACTTCGGGGATGAAAAAGACGACACTACAGCTTTATCAAAACAATCTAACATATGTTTTTCTGACCACGACCGCTGCAAGCAGCCAATGCTCCTTGAGAGCGAGAGTTCGTTCCTGGTCCAGAGATTAACAAATCCTTTACGAAGCTCCCCAGGAGGTTCCACATTCCGTTCCTTTCCTTCGAGGAGCCGGTGGTAAACGTTAATCGCCCAAAACGGCATGAATGACTCGTTCGTGCCGTGGAATTCAAACTGTCAGTTCTGTTCTGTTTTTATTTTCCCGCATGAATTATCCCGAAATGCAAAACTGAGTCTCTATTTTGGTAATTGCAAATCTGTATGTCTGTCTGTCTGTCCGCATTCCTTAATTTTTTGAACTCATACTACTACTACTACTACTACTACTATTAATACTACTACTACTACTACTACTACTACTACTACTACTACTACTACTACTACTACTACTACTACTACTACTACTACTACTACTACTACTCCTACTACTACTACTAC
>JARUPZ010000878.1:0-27469 GCA_031213475.1 Nereocystis luetkeana | reverse complement strand
CTACGTACCTTTCCAGAGACGTCGCCTCTCAAATACGAAATTTCGCTTTGGGTTCTATCGCAGCAGCTACGAGCACATCATCACAAACACCACTAGGGCAACAAGGATTCAAGCTGAGTGGGCTCCAGTAAGACTATGATCTCCCCCGGCAAGTCTTGGATGCTTTTCGCAGCAGTTGTCGCAACTCTTCTGGTCAGCTTCGGGGTTGAAGGTATGCAAGCGTGGTCCGTCCACGGGCTGTGTGTCGTTCGCCCACTCTCTATTCGTACACGCCATACCACAAGAAATACGCGCTACAATACGTGGTCTACAGTAGTAGTAGTAGTACGCCTGAGTCGTAAAGCTCAAAACAAAATATGTTGGAGCGAAACAGAGACGTAGGGCCACACTCGGCGCCTTGGTACTGTGAACGCATGCATCTATCTATGGTTGAACATACCGCGGTGTTCAACTCGTGACTACTATTAATAAACAGTTTGGAAAAAAGCTCCTCTCATGCATTCGGCATGTTCATCAAGCGCGTTTGTGGACGCTTCCATCGCTTTTCTCCTATTCAGGATACAACAAGTGTCTGCAGAAAGAAGAAGCAGAAGACGTGCTTACACTGGCTGCCGGGTGCACGCCTGACGAGGACGGTGGCGTGTGAGTACCCTGCGTAACGGTAGCTAGTGCGCTCCATATGTTCATCATATCCCCTTGGATGCTTTCGAATGCCACTCACGGGTGGGCCGGAGTTACTCGTATGCGCTTTAGTGTATCAAATAATCGGTAACGCTTGCCAACGAAGAGCCTGACTCTCCACACAAAGGGGTTTCACCCCCCTAGAGTTGGCACCATAGGACACTCTGTACCTGGTATATATATATATATATATATATATATATATATATATATATATATATATATATACCTGGTACCAAATATTTTTCAACCTCAGACTGCATGATGTACACTTACAGTAATTATTGCAAGGTAGCACAAAGGCAACCACACTGTGCGAATTGTGTAGCAGGATAGTTGACTCTTTTGCTGTCGTCCTCTCGTGCGATCGCAGGAATCTGTTTGGGTGCGACATAGGAAACGGAGACCATGAAGCCTTGGCAGCCTGCCTTTCGGTCAGCCCTTCGACAATTATCAAACTGTGAGCGTGAAAATATCGCCAAACACGCATTTTTTTCAAGAAAACCCAAACAAAGTTTTGACACTGTCCTAAGGGTTACTGTAGTCTGTGGTCGGTTTCGAACTTGAAGCTTTGGACCCCGCGGACTTTGTCGGGCATGCTTTGAATTCTCGGTGTTCGATGCCGGTGTGTAATAGGTCACTATTACGGGGGATCATAGTTAATAGGACCTGTGGTATACATAAAAACCTACACATTTAACCATTTCTGCTAACAATATTTGGTCCTATTAACTATGGTCCCCCGTAATAGGTCACTCTTCTGTTGTCCCAAGATTCCTTTGACTCATGGACTCATGGCACGATAGAGAGTGGTGCGCCTACTACCCTTTTCTGGGACTTGTTCAGTGCAAATGCGCGCATAGAGGAGATACAGACTTCACCAAGGGCCTGACGTGAAGAAAACATGAAATTTGTTGTTGTTGTTGTTGTTGTTGTTGTTGTTGTTGTTGTTCTCACATTAACTCACAATACACTGCAGGCCGTGGTCGCAGGGCAGGTTCCAATAACTCTGGAGGAGTGGAAGAAATACCTCATCAAGTAAAAACAGAGGCAAAAACAAAAAACAAGCATACGCACTCCACCACACTGCGGACACCATCAGGGAAGCAAAAAGGAAACTATTACAAAAGTATATCCCGATGGCCTATGTATACAACGAATTATTACGTGCGCTTGGTAAAGTACAAATGGCGCCCCCACAACATTGGGTATGGTTCCTCCCCTTCTATGCAACCCACTGGAGGCATGCTACCATCTGGGTAGCACTTTTTGGTCGAAATATCTTCTGACTGACGGGGTTAGTTATCGTTGGAATAATAACATTTATTTGTGCTTCTTCTGTTCTACCATATTTTCGCAATCGATTATCACCCTCTAGATAGAATCTTCAGATGTGGAATTGCTCCTCAGGTCGCGCTTTAAGCTTTCGCAACGTCGGCTTTGCAGGTGAGAGATGGCAATCCTGTACTAGAATCAAGTGAGAAGAGCCTGCGAAAGTATTAGGTACGCCTCTACCGTAGCATATGTATTGCTGCTTTGACAGTAGTAGTAGTAAATACTCGTACATCTGGCTCAAACTTCCAAGTAATGGTCTCCCACAAAGGAAGTAGTGCAGCCCTGAAAGCCAGGCACGATAAAATTTAAGTCTCAGCCAGGGTATGCCCCTATGATATCGTACAACGCGTCCTTAATTCTGTCTCTCATCTACAGAGACTAACAGAGAGAGGCGTGCACTGCTTTGCTGCGACTGCCGACGAGACAGCTCGCAATCCGAAATTACTCCAACAAAGCAGTGGCGGACATATTTGTTAACTCGAAGTAGACGCTGGTGCCGCCCGGTTCGTCTTTACGGGCTATTATTGCCATTCATTGCCACTGTGACGACGCTTACACTATTATTTTATGTCCAAAGTTGCATCTTATTGACATAAAATAGGATGAAAACGCCAGCTGTAAGATCGAGGATTTCGTCGAAACCCCTTCGTTGCAAGCTGTGTGCGATACGTCGACCGCGCGTGCTCAACTTATTCCCCGGTGGTTCAAGTGGTTAACCTCGAATTCTACTTACTTGTTTGAGTCCTGGGTTCGAGCCCCAGGTGGGTCGGACGTTGACTTTATTAAATTTTGCAAAAAAAATAAAAAAGGATTCAATTGTTGAGAGCGCCTTGCAGCGTGGGTAGGCACAATTCGATGCGAGTCGACGAGGGAAGAAAAAATTTAAATGCTGAAATCTTCTCGCGATAAAAATGTAGGCACGTACCGTAGCGGGAAGGGGGGAGAAAAGAGCCTGCTATGTGACCCCGGATCTGAGTTACGAGTTGGAAGGAGAGAGAGAAGACGATGTATGTGCGAAGATAATGAATGGGATGAGAAAACAAAAAAAAAACAAAAACATACATACATACATACTGATTTTGAAAGGAAGGCGGCATGAGTCCGCCTACTGCACACCTATTGCACACCTGCAACAACAGCAAAGCCTTGGTATTGCATTTTGACACCATCCTGTGGAGCACCATCGGACGTATAGGCTGTTAGGCACGGCTTCTTGCAGCGATCTTAGTCAAACATCCATACGCACGCCTCGCCTACCCCTACAAACAAACGTGGACCATACGTTCTTATTATTATGATGTGTTAATTTTTGTTGCTCGTTCATGTGGGCCGATCGATGCTGCCGTGTTAAGCAGGGGTACGGGCTACACCAGAGAGGCTACAATGATTATCGCTGTAACCACCCATCCGCTAGGTAGGTGTGGACAGCCGAACGGCCAAAACTCAGCCTTGCACCTTGCTATCACGGCCACTTCGCCACGCCCGAAACGGGGCTATCCGAAGGCGCGCCAACAGTCTCTTGCCGGGGTGGAAGAGAATCGCTAGATACGAGCCCAGCGCCTCTGTTTCCCAGTGGTTGTACTACTACTGCTGTATGCACTGTTGTTGCAGGAGACACCGTGGAATTCCATCAACAGCTATTAACATACATACAGCAGTAGTTACGTGAAACTGTAATAATACGTGATACCTGGTATCATACAGTTATTTTTACCACCAGGAGGTAGCAATTTGCTTCTCTTTGTTTTCTTATTATTTCTGAGGATATTTTTACGGCACATCAGTTACTACTACTGTAGTAGTAGTAGGAAACATCGACGTCAAAGTCCATTCTGCACTTACTTACTTACTTGGTCAGACAACGAACATAAAACTATCAATCAATAGCGAACTTAAATTGTTTTCAAATCTTCTGCATGATGAACAAGGCGATCGACGCGTTCTACGATGATAGAGGCAGGTAGCACATTTCCGCTAAAATGTTTTCGGAATGGCGGGGTTCCTCAACCCACGGTCGTCCGAATGCCAACAATCTTGTTTCGAAAAAATCCCATTTTTGTTTGCTTGGGACATACATGGGACCATTCATCGGGATGCAACCTGATTTTTTGCTGAAGAAGTCAGTTTTCGGGTGAGGTATGGAGCTCCTAAAGTGAGGAGCCTCCGAAAAATAAGGGTGGGCGTCTATCGTGGAACGCCTCGATCGTCAAATTCTACCTCACCTGAAGAAAGAAGTAGTATACCTCGCAACCATGTTAGCCCCGAAACCTGCGTCGATGCAACTACTCTACACTCTATTATACCAGGTACGTGGCAATCTGCTGTGAAAAACATGGGACAGAGGGTTCGAGGACTGGACGCCACATACCATATATATAGATACATACATCAACGGTAGTATCCGTCGGCCTATTCGGGCGTGTCCTATTCTTAGAGTGTGTCGTGTGTGCATGCGCACCGGTAGTTGTTCACACCCCGTAATTGGTGGAATCTGAATTACTTGTTGGGTTGGGCTATTCGTTGTTGTTGCGTTGGTCTCCACGGTCTCGTGACCTCGATGCCACGGTTTCGATCGTGGGCACGCAACGCCACGTATGAGTGCGATAGACAAATTTTCTACACGGTTATTGAGCATATCGGTATACATATACCTGGTATGTAGTAACTACTACAGTACTGCTGTAGGTATATATATGTGCTTGTAATTACTTTTACTTTCCAGTATAACTCGCCGGAGGTTTTACCCTCAGCGATCTTCTGGACAAGTCGTGGTCACAGGTCTCGCCCCCCCCCCCCCCCCCCCCCTCGGTACGTGCCTTTACTTTTTCGGTCGCGCGTAGGGTTCAGCATTCCCACTGCATGTCGATTTTCATCGAATGTTGCTGACTTACGCTCTCGCACTTTCCGCTATCAATTTTTATGCAAGAAAGAGTCCCTACGAGTGTGCACTCGGTTAGACTCGAACTCACGAAATTGATCTTGATAGGCACGCCGACCACCTACCAAACCTCCGGGGACGCCGGCACTATCTATATATTTACGTAGATATAAACACATATATATTATGTATACCTGGTATAAAATGCTGTATATTGAACGCTTCTAACAGGTATTGTAGATGCATTGTGAACGTATGCCCACACAAACACCCGGTATGGGGGTGGCTACCGGTACAGATATTTTGCGCCATCTTCTGCCGTTCCCTCATGCTCCAGTCGACGGTCTATGGCCCTACGACTACGGCCAAGCATGAGATCGAGTACATCTCTCCTAGCGAGTAGTACACCCCCCCTCATGCTCCCATCCACCCCCAAATCAAGGCAACGGCACCAATTAATTATGAATGCCCGCGCTATGGTCAAAAGGAGAGCCGAGAAAATACACTCCTCGCTCTCCTGTGGAAGATCACCTTCCCATAAAGGATGTATGGTACAGTCCTCACGTGGACGAAACGTTACGTGGCATTCCAACGGAGCAACGAATACACCAGACACTTTCTCAGCCGACGTCGAGCAAGAACTTACTGACCATACCGTCTGGTTTAACTTCAAGGACGGAAAGTTGTTGCCTGACCAACATCCACGATGTTTTTCGAGCCATACCGTGTTTTTTTGCACGTGTCTTTTTTTTCAGTGAAAAAAACCAAACAACCCCCTTCCCTCCCGCAGGTCAGTTCTCTGGAACGATTTAAATAGCACGTGTGCAAAGTTTCAGGGTCAAAATATCCACACTGCGTATGTTACTCCCGACGCCTGTCCTACCTCTTGCTTCACATGGTCATTGCTCATGCTTCGGGTTTCCGACAGATACTTTTCCCGGCATTGCCAACAACTTAAAGTAGCATAGCACGCATGCGCACACGACTGTATCTTCGGAAACAACGCCCAACCGTAGCGGAGTTCCACACTAGGACAACCATGCGAACCCCATCCCGACACATCATTGAGGAGTGCATCGACTAAGCTCTGCATCACTCTATTACGTAGGCAAGAACCTGGGCCGCACACTCAACCCTCCGTGGGCCGATTCTCGAGGATATACTGCAAACCCGCACTTACTTCTGTCGGCAGGGTTTCCTCTTATGAAAATCTGAGGGCGTGCATGCAACCCTCCTGTTGCTACAGACTTCTGCTCGAGGTGTATTTCTCTGCCGCGTATTGGAACACAGGCAACCTGATTGGGCAGCAGTGCACTGGGGGTGACGTAATGTGCCCCCTGAGTTTGTTCGAGCTCCAAACCATGTTTGGTCACACAATTTGATAGGCAGTGATACCTTCCATCCGTACCGTCAACTCTGGTTTCCAGAAACGTACAATCTCACCCTTATCGCTGTCGTCGGGGGACCGTGCAGGGAGTCCAAGATATTCAAAGTTCCTGCTGCCCTCCTCTCTCTGCGTTCTTCCTTGCACGTTCTGTTTTTGCACACCTGCCCGCAGTGATCTGGGTGGCAATGGTCTGTCGAGGCTTCCCGAAGGCCTCTTCACGGGAATGCGCAACGTCAAAGAGCTGTGAGTGCTCCGGGGCACTGCCAGTCTGCACACGCGAGAGAGAGTCTAGACAACGTGTCGCCGACCACTCGCAAGACGTACTGTATATTGTAGGGGGCGATATTATCGGGGCGCTTTTGCAATCAGACCTACACTAAGTACATTGCCAAAATCCACGTATCCCCCTGCTTTATGTTCATGAACGGTGTTTGGACAGTTTGTTCCTCCGCAAAACACCCTTCTGCTCTCCTTGCTTTTATGTTTGAGTTAGTCGTCGTCTGTTCTGACACCGTGTTGAACATGCGTCGAGTTGCAGATGTATGTGAGACATCGCACACGCATACGGAAGAACACATACAAATGGAAGGCTTGTTTATTCCGGCCGTAATCCCCGCAGTTATGTGATGTTACTGCCCCCGACGACCGGCTGCCGAATTCTCAGGTGGACCCTTTTTCACTACGATGTAATCCTGTTCGTGAGTCTTTCTAACCATGGTCATGCTTGCTGTATACCTCTTCTAACTGCTCAAGACCTGTCACACCCCAGGGCATCGATCGCACCAGCCCTTTAAAGGTACACAGGGTTTGCTGCTAAATCGATTGGTTGGTTAAAGTAACTGAACCCCGTCTGTGACTTACTCTCGCCCGCCTCAGGTCGTTGCTGAAGAACCGCGCAATAACCGCGCTACCTCTGGGAACCTTCGCTGGCCTAACGGGATTGAAGTACCTGTGCGTACGACATGGGTTTGTTTTCCACGCAGAAGCGCACGATTCATTCTGACCGTTTATAGAGTTTCACATTTTGGGGGGTCCACTCTCACGCGTAACTTGCACCGGGGGATTCGATATCTGAAAACTAGCCACCCACACGGCCGCTCGGCATTTAGAAAAGCGCTACACGGCGCACGGCGTTGTCTACGGAACGCATGCTGAAAGGACACGGCAGAGAGAACGAGGTGTATGGCGTAGAATGCCGTTGCACGGGTACTGCCAGCCGATAAACCGATACAGCATTGCTCACCAATTGTGAATTGGAACCCAGAGAGAGGTGTACCCGCCGATACATAACATAGCATGCCTTTCTATTCCCATACACTTGAGCGTGTCAAAGCGGAGCTCACCATGCCCTAGGAGGCACATGATTTGCGTCTCCACCAGTTACACGTGCTTATGTTGGGTTCGTCCTCTACACCTCTATCGTCCCCTCCATAGATATCTCGGGCGGATGAGCCTCGGGTCCCTCCCGGCGGGACTGTTCGACGACGTCAAGAAGCTACAGATATTGTGAGCACCACCGCACGAGGCTGATGCCTAGAACTAGGAGCACTCTAAATAAACTGGATGGCCGACACGCCTTTCGCCTCTCGCCCCCCGTTGTTATATCCTCGTGCATTATGCAATATAGCGGCCTTGAAAAGCGCGTGATCTGGACGTTCTTCGTGACTTCGTTCATCATGCGTTATCAGCGTTGTTCACCGATCCCATTGTCAGAGAGTACCTTGTTTATTCGCGTGATCTTCGATTGCTGACGGCTCGGCGTTTAACCATGGGGCTGGTCAACATGATTCGATCGATTAAGTGCGTGCTGATTATTTGATCCACAGACACCTGCAGATGTGTTGCGATGCCCTCTCGCCCTCTTGCTGACTGATATACCTTCTCATCAGAGTACGGGCGAGAATGTCAGGTGAAACAAAAGGCAACATGAAACAGTGCGTACGTGTGGACCTCCATGGACATGGACAGCTCCCGTAACTGGCTACACACACCGTGCAGCAAATAATCTACAGCAAGCGCTACGTCAACTTTGTTAGGGAAGCTCATCGAGGGTTTACAGTATTGTCAATGCGCAGGCCGTACCTCGGTCTAATACCACTGTACGAGCTAAGACTGCTTCCACCTTGACCGAGTCTTGGCCCTTTTACCCAGAATGTTTTGTTTTCAACTTGGTGTCCGACTTCAACCTTTCCGGTCGCTTGTATCCACCTCATCACTGTATCACTCTATCACGGTAGGGGACTAGGAGACCAGGGCCGCGGCTTCACGGAGCTCCCCGATGGATTGTTCGAGGGTCTACTCAGGCTTCGACGCTTGTAAGCCAAGCCGCTGTAAATACTCGTGCGCGTAGTAGCTACAACGTACAGGCCGGGTCCAAGGGACGGACTCACCGGGGCCGACATCGCAGTCGGCTACCTACCAGAGTGTTGTGCCTTCATCATCATATTACTACATGCGATACCCTGCACGAACACGATAATATGTCGCTCCCCCCCGAAACAGGGGTGCACATTCGCATACTTTGGACGAACCACGATCTAGATAATCTACTGTAGTCCCCCCTCTGCCGTTATAATAGGAGATATTGTGCAGGATCTGCATACCGCAGATCAAGCCCAGGAAGCACGTACTTGATTGACTTCACAGGATATTCGGGCTTTTTCCGGCGACACGGGCTAGATAATACAAAGTCGAGAACATACCTGCCTTCGAAGATGTCGATCATTTAGACTTTAGTGGGAATCGATGATCTGCTAGATGATCTGTCCGAGGCGTGTACAGTAGTAAAGGGCTTAACTATAGACGAATGTCACCCAATCGATTCAGGCTCATACCCGCATATATGCAGCATGTTGCTCCCGCGCCCGTTGGCAGGTCTACACGTACGTGCTAATAAAAACAAGTAACATCCCCATATCTTCGCCTCGTGAAACGTTCCAGGGTTCTGAACGCCAATGGGATCAAGTCTCTGCCGGCGGGGATTTTTTCGTCCAACACCAGGCTATCGTTTCTGTGAGAATGAGTTCGAACGTTTTTGCGGTCTTCCTTGATGCTGAGAGGAGACCTTGGTCGAAACGTGCCCTCCTGGCAGCAGTGTCAAGCAAGCAGAATGGTGTGATGGTGCGAAGAACACATCATGTAGATCGACGGCTTTGCCCTATGTACGCGAGGAAACACCGCGTCCACTCGAAGGTTGATGCAAGCGTTCGGGTGGGGAGTGTGGGGAGTACTGCGCAGGGCTTGGTGGGCAAGAGTGTATGTGGCATGACACAGATTCTATTGATGACTACAACGAGAGCTCTCATTGTCGTTCGTAGAGCACCTGCCACGTGAATCAATGCACCACGGACGTCCATGCAATCTAAAGACAGCCTTGCCTGCAGATTCACATTGCCTGCTCTCCGCTGGAGCTTAACCACCCCGCCCCCCGCCTTTGCCTCGCAGAAATTTAAGCGACAATCCGATCACCTCCTTGCCAGAGACCATCTTCAATGGGTTGGCGCTCCTCCACACGATGTGAGGGTTTCACAATTAGTTTATGGTTGATGTGAGGTCCAGTTACGTGTCATACATATGATTATGTTGGGTTTACAGCATTGTTCACTGGCCGACTCAGTAGCCGACAAAATAAGAACTTTCGAGTTCGTTGCACGCCATCCTAGTGCATTGAACTCCTGGGCACTCTCCTCGGCAAACGTCGCCACTCTGAGCAATCAAATACCTTCGAACCGTTTTCACATCAAAAAATTAGTGGTATGCCGGAGATTGAACTCGCGAACACCAAGCTTCGAAAGCGGGCGATCTACCCTTCTAGGTAGTGGGTCCCATGGTCGAGTACACCAGCGGACTATGCTATACAGCTATTATCACGGGGGGCCATAGTTAACAGGACCAAAAATTGTTAGTAAAAATGGTTAAACATATAGGTTTTTATGTATATCATAGGTCCTGTTAACTATGGTCCCCCGTAATAAACAGCTTCATCAAATCATCATCGGGCACGGACTAAGTAAATAGCACTTGGGTTGATGAGGTTCAGCTTTTTTTGGTGCCATACGTGGACTTCATTCGACGTTGGTCGGACACGGACATGGGGACGGCCTTCGCCTCGCCGCATATTATATTCTGGTTTGCCTCGGTCGAGGTATCTCCAGGTAGGTAGACCTATTGTGTGTACCATACAACCAATATTGGCGGTTTAACATATCGTTGATGGATTGCGGGATGACGGGCATCTGTTCATGTTCGCGTTCGCCCGGGGGGCAGTATTTACGCCCGGTACATGTGCATCCTGTATTGCAGCCCTACGTGGGAACATAAACTAAAACCAAATAAAATGCTGACTTGGACAATTGGCTTTTAATGTCTCCTATGCTGTAGCAGGGTACATTTCACTGACACCCCGGAGTCTGAAGACTTTCTCCCGGTCGGTGAACCCGATCGGTAAATTATGGCGGGAAACCCTGTCGGTAAATAAATGATATATATCGGGAAACCCTGTCGACAAACTCAGCCCGTAAGCTTTGTCGATGAAACCGGCGTATGCATCCGTTTGGCGTTTGTTTGATTTCGTTGACACCATCCCAGATCCGTGACCCAGTCCAACAAGCCTGGAGATGACGACAACGGACATAGATTCCATATCAAGGAGCTACCCGCAGGCCTCTTTGCGGGGCTCACCACGCTCAAGAATGTGTGAGTGACGCGGCCCCAGCTGATGATTCGTAGTCGATGACGTGTTCTGCGGTAGAGACATCACATTCCCGCTAAAATGCCTTCTGAAAGGCGGAGCTCCCTAACCCGAAATCGTCGGAATGCCGATCTTGTTTAGACAAATGACGTGCTCGTATACTTAGGCCATGGGATTACTCATCGGGATGCATTTTGATCTTTGTGGACGTCAGTTTTCTGATGAGGTATGGAGCTCCTCAAGTTAGGAGCCCCAAAAATGTTTAGGACGAACCTCTGTGGTAAAACGCCCCCGTTAGAGGTTCGAAAGGGGGTCTACACGACGCTCTTCTTGACGCTATATAAGTTCGTGGTGCTGTATGTATGTATGTATGTATGTATGTATGTATGTATGTATGTATGTATGTATGTATGTATGTATGTATGTATGTATGTATGTATGTATGTATGTATGTATGTATGTATGTATGTATGTATGTATGTATGTATGTATGTATGTATGTATGTATGTATGTATGTATGTATGTATGTATGTATGTATGTATGTATGTATGTATGTATGTATGTATGTATGTATGTATGTATGTATGTATGTATGTATGTATGTATGTATGTATGTATGTATGTATGTATGTATGTATGTATGTATGTATGTATGTATGTATGTATGTATGTATGTATGTATGTATGTATGTATGTATGTATGTATGTATGTATGTATGTATGTATGTATGTATGTATGTATGTATGTATGTATGTATGTATGTATGTATGTATGTATGTATGTATGTATGTATGTATGTATGTATGTATGTATGTATGTATGTATGTATGTATGTATGTATGTATGTATGTATGTATGTATGTATGTATGTATGTATGTATGTATGTATGTATGTATGTATGTATGTATGTATGTATGTATGTATGTATGTATGTATGTATGTATGTATGTATGTATGTATGTATGTATGTATGTATGTATGTATGTATGTATGTATGTATGTATGTATGTATGTATGTATGTATGTATGTATGTATGTATGTATGTATGTATGTATGTATGTATGTATGTATGTATGTATGTATGTATGTATGTATGTATGTATGTATGTACGTATGTATGTACGTATGTATGTATGTATGTACGTATGTATGTATGTATGTACGTATGTATGTATGTATGTACGTATGTATGTATGTATGTACGTATGTATGTATGTATGTATGTATGTATGTATGTATGTATGTATGTATGTATGTATGTATGTATGTATGTATGTATGTATGTATGTATGTATGTATGTATGTATGTATGTATGTATGTATGTATGTATGTATGTATGTATGTATGTATGTATGTATGTATGTATGTATGTATGTATGTATGTATGTATGTATGTATGTATGTATGTATGTATGTATGTATGTATGTATGTATGTATGTATGTATGTATGTATGTATGTATGTATGTATGTATGTATGTATGTATGTATGTATGTATGTATGTATGTATGTATGTATGTATGTATGTATGTATGTATGTATGTATGTATGTATGTATGTATGTATGTATGTATGTATGTATGTATGTATGTATGTATGTATGTATGTATGTATGTATGTATGTATGTATGTATGTATGTATGTATGTATGTATGTATGTATGTATGTATGTATGTATGTATGTATGTATGTATGTATGTATGTATGTATGTATGTATGTATGTATGTATGTATGTATGTATGTATGTATGTATGTATGTATGTATGTATGTATGTATGTATGTATGTATGTATGTATGTATGTATGTATGTATGTATGTATGTATGTATGTATGTATGTATGTATGTATGTATGTATGTATGTATGTATGTATGTATGTATGTATGTATGTATGTATGTATGTATGTATGTATGTATGTATGTATGTATGTATGTATGTATGTATGTATGTATGTATGTATGTATGTATGTATGTATGTATGTATGTATGTATGTATGTATGTATGTATGTATGTATGTATGTATGTATGTATGTATGTATGTATGTATGTATGTATGTATGTATGTATGTATGTATGTATGTATGTATGTATGTATGTATGTATGTATGTATGTATGTATGTATGTATGTATGTATGTATGTATGTATGTATGTATGTATGTATGTATGTATGTATGTATGTATGTATGTATGTATGTATGTATGTATGTATGTATGTATGTATGTATGTATGTATGTATGTATGTATGTATGTATGTATGTATGTATGTATGTATGTATGTATGTATGTATGTATGTATGTATGTATGTATGTATGTATGTATGTATGTATGTATGTATGTATGTATGTATGTATGTATGTATGTATGTATGTATGTATGTATGTATGTATGTATGTATGTATGTATGTATGTATGTATGTATGTATGTATGTATGTATGTATGTATGTATGTATGTATGTATGTATGTATGTATGTATGTATGTATGTATGTATGTATGTATGTATGTATGTATGTATGTATGTATGTATGTATGTATGTATGTATGTATGTATGTATGTATGTATGTATGTATGTATGTATGTATGTATGTATGTATGTATGTATGTATGTATGTATGTATGTATGTATGTATGTATGTATGTATGTATGTATGTATGTATGTATGTATGTATGTATGTATGTATGTATGTATGTATGTATGTATGTATGTATGTATGTATGTATGTATGTATGTATGTATGTATGTATGTATGTATGTATGTATGTATGTATGTATGTATGTATGTATGTATGTATGTATGTATGTATGTATGTATGTATGTATGTATGTATGTATGTATGTATGTATGTATGTATGTATGTATGTATGTATGTATGTATGTATGTATGTATGTATGTATGTATGTATGTATGTATGTATGTATGTATGTATGTATGTATGTATGTATGTATGTATGTATGTATGTATGTATGTATGTATGTATGTATGTATGTATGTATGTATGTATGTATGTATGTATGTATGTATGTATGTATGTATGTATGTATGTATGTATGTATGTATGTATGTATGTATGTATGTATGTATGTATGTATGTATGTATGTATGTATGTATGTATGTATGTATGTATGTATGTATGTATGTATGTATGTATGTATGTATGTATGTATGTATGTATGTATGTATGTATGTATGTATGTATGTATGTATGTATGTATGTATGTATGTATGTATGTATGTATGTATGTATGTATGTATGTATGTATGTATGTATGTATGTATGTATGTATGTATGTATGTATGTATGTATGTATGTATGTATGTATGTATGTATGTATGTATGTATGTATGTATGTATGTATGTATGTATGTATGTATGTATGTATGTATGTATGTATGTATGTATGTATGTATGTATGTATGTATGTATGTATGTATGTATGTATGTATGTATGTATGTATGTATGTATGTATGTATGTATGTATGTATGTATGTATGTATGTATGTATGTATGTATGTATGTATGTATGTATGTATGTATGTATGTATGTATGTATGTATGTATGTATGTATGTATGTATGTATGTATGTATGTATGTATGTATGTATGTATGTATGTATGTATGTATGTATGTATGTATGTATGTATGTATGTATGTATGTATGTATGTATGTATGTATGTATGTATGTATGTATATATGTATGTATGTGTGTGTGTAGCCCATGACCCGAGCTATATTCGGGATGCGCAGCACGATTTCGACAAATATTTTGGACTGACCGCCGGATTCCTCCACCCAGTGCCGTTGTGGTGCCATTGGCGATTTACAGTATTAATCGTGATGTAGCTGCTGCAGTAGGCTTCGGCATACTCCATCGGGTTGCACTTATACGTCAGTACCTCCAATCAAAATAGTATTTTGGGCTAGATATAGAGTCATTATATTATATTCAAGTGATAATCATATCCTAGAATTACTTCCTGTAGGTGCGCCTTCTACCGCGCCCTATAGATGTTGCGGCCGCGGGATCGAAACTTTTCAATCTCGTCGTTGCTGTGATGACCTCGGCGAGCCTCGACGCGTCTGCGAAGCTATGCATGCGTGTAACGTGAGGTTTTACCGTGCCCTAGATACTTGCGCAAACTGTCCGTGGAAAACATTCCTGAAGGTGTGTAAGTTAGCTACTGCACTGGTAGCATCCAGGCTAGAAAGAATACTCCACGTACGTGGTGGTTCGAACCGAGAGGCCTCCGATATTTTTCCTGGTGTGAAAATAATATTTTGTTCCCTTCTTTTAGCCGCAATAGCTTCAAAGGTGTTGCGACAGTGGTTTTGTGCAGTGTGTACGCACACTGGTGGGCGACACGACCTCGACCGAACCCATTTTCAGCTTCCCCTTTGTTGGTATTTCTTTCTCTCCCCCACGGTTCATCAGGGGTATGCGCGGGAACGCTCTCCGCACGTTGCCCAAGGGTCTCTTCGACGACACATCGCGGCTACAGACGATGTGGGTGCATAGCGCGGTGACTTACGGGAAAAGTCGTCCCACAAACTCCAACTTACATGGCAAATAAATGTATGTTGTGTGGTTAGTTGGGAGCGGACCCACCTGCCCGTGATGGGAGCCTTCCGCCGTCTTACTTATTATGCAGCTCGTAAGAGGTTAACGGGTGTAAATATTCAGCCATCGTTCATATGGACCAAAATATGGGGAGCGAAAAGCAACAGAAACAGCGTTTCGAGTGCTTTTCTGTGTTCGCATAAATAAGACGGCCTGTTTGTGCTCTAAAGGGAAACTTGTTTGCTGTGCCCTCCCCCCCACCCCCTCTCCCCCGTCCGCCCGTCAGAGATTTCTCGAACAATGAGCTCGTCACACTTCCCAAGGACACATTCACGGACCTTCCAGCACTCACTGGGCTGTGAGTATCCGCAATCGTTTTTCTGTCTTTCAGTACATTTTGCTTGTTTGTCGTGAAATAAAAGGCGTGTCACATGTGGGGGATAACCTGAGGCAGTTTACAATTTACGGTTACAATCGGTGCAATCGGTCTGTCACTACGGACGGTCGACGGTCAGCCGATAGCGGGCAAACTTTTGTCAGCGTAGATAAGTGCGACACGTGGGCACATGCTAAAGGAGAAGTACACCGATCTATTGCTGAGTTTCCTTCCTCGAGGAGCTGTATGCCTCGCTCAAAAAAATATCATTTGACACAACAAATGAAAGTGCAATGGTTGATTGACAATTCCATGGACGCGTTGAACTAACACTACTCCCGTCTTCAAAGAAAAACGTCCCCACGATTTAGGGTCAAGGAACCCCGTCATTCACAAGACAAACTAGTCGGAACGTATCTTACGGTAACGGCGCACCTGCCGTTTTTTGAGGTTCATCACTTACTACTTGAGGAAGCCCTCTGCCCCAGCGAACCCAAAAACTGGCTTCCAGAAGAAATGGCGCACTTCACGCGAGGAGCAACCGATCCCATGACCTAGCTGAGTAGCAAATTTTAGTATTTTTCACACGATGATGCATGTCCGGCCCTATGGGGTAGTGTTGTCAGCTGAGATGCCCCATCAGTCAATCTGTTTTCCCCATGAGGCAAAACAAGCGCTTCCCCTATCGCAGAGGTCTTCCGTTGCCTCTATCGGACCGAACGGTACGTTACTTGGAGCGTCGGAAGCGATGCACCTGTGTCTCGCGCCAGACCCCTTCCTTATTTCGCTCGTACGTATGCCTTGGCTCTTTATTAGACGAAACTTCAAATGTATTGGACCGATTGAACAGGTCGTCGATTTAGCCTGCTTCTGCATGCATTGCTGGGCTACTGTGCCCCAACTCTGATTGCACGAGAAACTCCATTTTGCGATCCCATATCGGAACACATCATGTTTTACGCCACCCGTCGCGTTGATGCAGAGACCTGTCCGGTAACATCGCCCTGCTGTGCAAGTACGAGGTGGACGCTCACGCGCCCGAGGACAGCATGTAAGAGCAGCATCGCGTGCTGCAGCATTCTACTTTACCTTTTGGTCGCAGGCTACACATTGTTTTTGAGCTACATGAAGTATTGTTGTACGTAGACTAGTTGCCATTTGGGGCTTCTAATCGTGTTTTGCCGCTAGTCATTTTGGACTGCATATCGTCTAGGTTACTTGCATATCGGTGTTCGTGCACGTATAGATTATTCAACTGTTGGTCCACCCTGGACGGATACGAACCGATTGCTACGTTATGCTATTAAGCTGCGGTCCTTCCGGACACTGCGGAATATTAAACAGTGATCCGCATTTATTGGAGCACACTAATCCACGGAAAATGACATCGCTTATGGAGCGCGGTCGTTGCACTTACTTGTGAAACGATGGTTCGAAGGGTCCCCATATCGTCCGCGCGTCCTTGAGCAAGAGGTTCAGACTCGTTTGGTCCTTGTGACGTTTTGCTTACCACAATGCTCATATCAAACCTTAGCTCATCTCATGCTACTACAATACTCGCTGTCGCAAAGTTGATCAACAGCTTGTATTCGTTCGCCTTGATGGTTTCGCGCAGCAAATGGCCGAAAAACTTGGATGATTTGTCCCCGGGGGAGTGCTTACGCTAGGTAAGTGGCACACGTGCCCATTTTGATTTCGCCGCGAGGAGCGCACGCCCTATGCCGGAGGGAACACGTTTGGGTCACCGGGACTAATGGGACTCCTTAACGGCCCTGATACACTATAGCCAATAAGGCATGCCTTCCTATCGCTGCTTTCGTCACAGACCTAAAATAGATCATTCGACTGCTCATCGAGTTAGGCCTGCATTATCTAAAATTCCAGTTCTTGGGCGAGATAGTATAGGGCTCTTAATGTAAGTAAGAAGCAGGAAATTGCGGGTGAACCCATACCACCGTACCACCCGTGGAAGATCGACTCCTTGAACCAAAGGGACTTCGGCATAACTTGATGTGTGGTTTACAATATCTCTCTCAACTGCCTTGTTATGGCTTATACATTCCTCGGAGCATGCGAGCGAGACCCCACAAGGTTAGCCCATGGTCCACACACTTCTACTATGCTCAGAACACATCATGCGATTGTGAGGGCAGTACTCCCGAGCGAGCAAGCCAAGCGGCCAGTGGTAGATCCAGCAAACAGGAGGGCATCGATTTATGATATCTCAGGCACACACTTAAACCAACGAACTCCCGGCATATATATGCCCTGTTTGTACTACGTAGGGCAAAGCGACCTTGGCGCTGCAGCGGTAGGAGATGCCGTGTTCGCAAGGTGTGGAGCATACTGGTACAAGAGAGAATCCAGTGTCAGCTTCCACGAACGCTACGCACACGATATGCCATATGCCATACGCAATATGGGGTACGTGATACGTGATACGTGGTATCCGATATGCGATGCGGCATGCTTGGGATGCAACAGAGGATGCGCGACTGAAGGACGAGGCACAGGATCCTACGCTTATGCTTTCGGGGCTTAGGGATTCCACGGCAAGATCCAACGGTCCGTCTGGCTAGGATGTATTATTGATGATGAGTATTGGAGGGGTGATGCACAACATGTAATCTATTTGAATTATCGATTTCAAGCGTACCCGAGCGCAGCGTCCAGTAGCCATGAGCGAGCATGCCGCTCCCGACGTCCCGTCTACGGCCACGTTAAGATTTGTCTTCATAGGGCCTTGGTGGTAGCATGAGGGGGGGGCTGGCGTATTTTCATTTCGGAGAGGCATTGCAAGCAGTACCAATAGCTTGATATACGTTCGTGCCAACCTTAGGCAGTAAGCTGAATTGGAGGGCCGAAGTAGACCTGGGATTGTCTAAGGAATATTGCTCGGGCCGAAGATGTTCCGACGCGCATGCGCCCCATACGTATATCTATGATACGCCTACAGTGTGAATCAATGCGACCGTTCATTGAGTATCGAACGTACACATTTCTTCAACACCAACGGTTGCGCGAGTAGTAGAGCTCCTCGCAGGAGTAACCTGACAAACCAAATCAGGTACCCCCGTCCCCCCACCGTACGTAGAATGGGTTGAGGATATTCCGCTGAGCGATGACAGAGGCACGTGATCCTGCATGAGGGGCGTATTACTGCCAGTTTCCCTGCGAGAAGCCAAGGGCGACTGCTTTGATATCGATTTTTTAGTTGGTGGAAGCACACCCTAAACATTGGTTTAGCAATTGTGGGGTTCAGGCGATGCATAGGGAGGGAGCGCGTTGTTTCTACGTTGCCAGAAACCGTGCTTGGTGTGAATGTAGGCGGTATCTTTTGTCACGAAAACAAACGATTACCGATTGGGATACACATCCTCCATCACAGTGGAGCTGGTGTTCCCATCATGAAAGTTCTGCCGCGTCCTCAGTCCGGTGGATATCAAGAAGTACTGCCGGACCGTACTGAAGCACCTACCACATCGTTTTACTGTTGTTTCGTCAGGAGCCGGGTCCCGTCGGGTTGGGCAACACGTTGCATGGCCTTGATTGCAGGTGCATCCCGACCGCGTGATGGCGAGATTTCGACGGGATGCTTTACGCTCTTATTTTATCTCACGGTGCGCTTTGCATCGGGACCGTTCGTTGACGCGGGCCCGTGGGGCTATACACGTGAACAAACCGGCAGCCCTCATCTCACTGTCATCGGCGAATACGATGGGGGGAGATCTACGGCGTGTTCATCGCTTTTCCCAATGTCGTTAGAGCAAGTTCTGCACTTTAGCGTATGCCGATAGTCAGTCGATCACTGTAGACATTCTTCAACATAATATTGTTTGCATGCGTGAGGCCACACAGTCGGCGGTGGTTTGTTTGGTAGCATAGCTTTCTCGTGTACCAATATGTTGAACACTGATGGAGACCTCTGCGAAACATATACTTTGCACTACGATTGGTTGGTCATCGTTGCACATCGAAACACTAACAACTCACTAGCAAGCATGGTGGAAGGGGTAATGTATAGCAATGGTATGGGTTTGTTATCACTTACTCATGCTCCTACGACAGGGCAACTGATCATGAGGACTGCCTATTGTTTTCATCAAGGCGGCAACAGAATGCACCCCCACACATACATGCTGGTGCATAATGTGCCCTTGCTCACGGTAGCAGCGGCAGACATATCGGATATCTTCCTAATCGCAAGCAGCAAGCAACGCAAGGGCTATATTTTACGTCCCTCAGCCACCCCGGGTCAGGCCTTCGGCATAGCACGTGTGGAAGTTTGTGATTGAAACCAAGAAGAAACCACGACGTCGTTCTTGCCGTGCACATACATTTTGTACTACTGCTATGGACCAGGTATACAGTAGTAGTGTATCGTACTTATCGCTTACACCGCATGCAATACGGGTATCTTACCACAAACCCGTCACGCCCACGCGATCTGGAACTGGTCGTACCCACGCGATGATGCGTTATCACACCTGACACGGTAGGACGATACTTATCAAACCTAAGATATGGGATTCTTATCACAACTTCGTACTCTCCATACTTACCATAGGGTTTATATTTACGTGTGAATATAAATATCAATGTATGATACGTATCATACCCACCACGCGTGATATTATATCCTCATCGCATCTGCGGGGTACGATAATATACTATTCACTCCCAGGCGATGTGAAAAGTCATGCGCGGCGAGGTAAACCCTGCCACTCGTAACAATAGACGCATCCCCGAGGTAGACGCCAAAAACGATCATACCACCCCCCCCCCCGTCTCCAACGACCGCGACAGTCACTACGAAATCCGATGGATGACATAATTCAGATGCCGAAGTCAAGCCGAGTGTAACGTGCCTAGTTCGTCTCCAGTCCCTAGTTAAGAGCTCCTTTACTTCCACCTCTTGACCTACTTGGAGAAACACTGTTATCGAAACACGACGAACAATGGTCATGCTTAGCTTAGCATGCAAAGGGTACAGTATACATTTTCAAGACGACTCTTCAAGCGATTGCAAGTATATCGGGTACAGCAGTTATGGAGACCCTCGTCATGACACAATTCAGACGCCGAAGTCAAGCCGGGTGTAACGCGCCTAGTTCGTCTCCAGTCCCTAGTTAAGAGCTCCTTTACTTCACCTCTTGACCTACTCGGAGAAACACTGCGTTCTCAAAACACGACGAACAATGTTCATGCTGAGTTTAGCATGCAATGGGTACAGTATACATTTTCAAGACAAATCTTTAAGCGATTGCAAGTATATCGGGTACAGCAGTTATGGAGACCTTCGTCAGTCTGTATATATGTCCGGATCAAATGACCACCCCCCCCCCACCCCCTAAACCATCCGTGGCCTGTTTTTTCCATCAACGGTGCTACCTAAATCAGTTGTGGAATGTACCACATACCCGTGAGCCTGAGCCACAGCGAAGGTCCTAACCGTTTGTGCCTTGAACGAAGGAAATCGTTTCAAGTTAAAACATTCGCTCACGTGAAAATGCTGCACGTTTTACCGCTACAGGCCTTTCGCTCCTAAATAAAGGTGAGCGTATATAAACTGCCGCCATACTCGGGTAGAAAACCTAGTAGAGTTTCATCATGCCCGGGTGGATATCCAGGTACCCCTCGTGTAGGCTACGAAACACACCGTTCATTTGGTGTCAATCGATATCGCAGTCCACTCGTCACGTTAGTCCTCCTTTCGCTCATTCGCGCCACCACTGGTCGGGTCGATCGGTAAATACTGGCCGTCTGCTCTCTAGTATACGTACGACCTTTGGCCACTCATGCCTTCTCCTATCCTTCGCGACCTCTCCACCCGTCGACAGGTCAATCGATCGACCTAAACCGCGTCTGTCTCTTGCACACGACCATTTGCCACCCGTTAGTTGCCCGTGCTGCGTGCAATACGTTGGTTCGGCCTACAGTATACCATACTTCCACGTTGGATGGCACCTGATATGCCATGCACTCTCGACGAACCCCCCCTGCCCCCGCCCCCTGTGCTCCTACGCTATTAATAGTGGTCAGACCGACCGACTGACTCAATACTGCTAGTCTAATTTGGTTCTCGACCGCTCGCCAATAGTTGGCTACCCGTGAGACGTGCAGCACAGGAGTTTCGAGACGTCCCCAACACTCCCCCTCCTGGCCAGTTTAAACGCCAAACACGGCCGGTGTGGCATACGATCGTCTCTGTCATTAGACATAGCTGCCCGTAGAGCACACACCCAAGGACTTCTCAACAACCCCTTTCCACTCTCGAGGAAGGCCTCCCTTCACCGGTAGACGCCCCCTACGGTGAGGCGTGGAAGGTACGTTTTTACGAGGGCATGATACTTGGGAAGGTCTACCCCTCTCGCGCAACCCCCGATCCCTACAAAACAAAACGTGTTGGGGGTGAAACCCATCAGTACACAGGACCGTATGGCCTGGGATTGTAACAAAGTTTCTCGCAAAATCCACACCGGACGCAAATATACTGGGTACCTCGTCACTCCAGGGGGCCCCTGTCAGTCTCAAGCATTTGAGCGTAAACACCCCCCCCCCCCCACCCCCTTCCGTAGCATCGGGTCAGTAGTCACAGGAGTAACAGCTTCTAGTGTTGTTGTCCCGTCTCTTTTCCGGTCAGCCTTCTCCGCCCCCCCTCACTGTTACCTATCGACGGACACTCGCAATGATATTGCCGCATATCCTCCTCCTCTCCCCCCCTCAGTCGTATTTGCTCGATCGACAATTACTGCCCGTCTTGTATCATACCGCGTGCCCTGTCTGTGAGGTACTAGTTGCCCGTGGTGTAGACGCTCAAGCTGAAGAAACCACCACATATCTGGGACGAGTCGCCCTCGCAGGCGAAGGAGCACCTGTCAGCAGGATCAGCGGCTTCACCAATAAGGTCGAACGTGATACCGCACCAGCACTGCAGAAGAGCGAGAGAGAGAGACGGTAGGACGGGGGGGCAACACCGATACGATGGGATGGGGGAAGTGTTTCCGGCGTAACATGACGCCGATCGGTTCCACCCTGACTGGCGGTCCTCTTCAGCATGCGACTTTGAGTACCCAAACCATGTGCACTGCGATTCCATCCCCTTAGCTTTTTACCTCTATATACAAGTATTTCGTTATATGCCTGACCCATGAGGTCGGTCATCGCTTCCCAAGACATTGTTTTTCCTCAACGTCTGTTTTTGGTCGTGATATGCAACCCCGCACGTAGTCGAACAAGCTGCGGGAACTCCCGACACTAACATAACCGCAGAACGACACGACTCTTCCGCTTTTTGGTGCCAGAAATACCGTCTCAGAGCCGATTCTGGTTGAGATTGTGCAGGGGCACTCCTGATGCCCGATTGCAGTATCTAGCTCTTTCAGGAGCAATGCCTTCTATGGATGGCGGCTTATTATTTGCTGAGCTCGTAACGTGGGGAGCCCAACACGGAACCCGTGGCCTGACTCCGAAGAACGTTTGCTCAACCGACCCGACTAGGATTCCTACGGGGTAGTCTTAGCGCTTATTACTCGTAACAGTATCATTCCAGCCGGTAGTTGCTCACTGCCGAGGGATGAACCCCAGGGCAGATATACTCCTGATCGTTAGGATCTAGCTCATGTTTCGCGTGGCGGCCGAGTAATCTGCATATACATGATCTACAGTAGGACCTATATTTCCTGGCATGGACCCTGTACTCGATAATCAGAGTAGTATTGCAAGAATGATTCGTCTATCGTGCAGTCAAAATACGCAGATCCTGCACGGCATATCACAACGGCAGGTTAGGATCTAGTAGATGATCTGGTTGATCTATCTGTCGGTGATCTGTTCGACGCGTTCGGACGCGTTACAGTAGGTATCGTAGCATGCCTCTTTTGGATTACGCTCGTCGTATACATGTAGACATACCTCTGTGGAGTACTGTGTTCCGGCGAAGGGATGACCTTTATCAGCGCAAAACTCGATGCACGCCTGGAAACAACACCATAAGGAAACAAGAACAGACCCAAGGGGTCAGTGTGAGCCGTCGGTCAGGCATTCATCGCAGGTAGCAGCAGATGCGGTCGGATTGTGGCAGTGGCAGCTTAGCGGCCCTATTGTCGATTGTGGGAGTTGTGATGTGTCCCCACGCAGATGGTGGCAGAGGCTGACGCCCATCGACGTTAGTCGATGTTGTAGCTCGGAGAGTTTGTAGCAGCAGAAGTACGGCAGCACTTCAGTGCAGAAGATGTCTTGATATTGTAAACACGGCGCTTGCAGCCAACACAGACAGACAGAACACTAAGACTGGTGATAGTCCAGGCAGGACAAGGGCAGTACTCGGGAGTCAGGGAGGGTAGCTACGGTACCTAGAAGAGCCAGAGAGTTCACAAAGACTGAAACTGGTGTACCCGACAGCATCGGGTGTTCTGCGAATGCTAACAGTAATTCCTCCGCATACGTTGCATGCCAACCGGCACTAATCATACCGATCACACATGCTTCTACTACATGAAGTGCATACAAGAGTGCTACTGAACATTGATCACAAACAAAAGGAAGATGCGTAGGCATTTTCACAACAGGCCCTTTTATCGCTCAAGCGGCCCTTCGGTGCGCGACAGCTCTTTTGAGGCTCGTTTGGATCGTTCCGGCAATGACGGTTACAAGCTGAAGAATATTACATGCACTTTCGCAAAAGCGATATCATGCATGCCTTGGCTTGGGGTGGGGCTCTTAAAGCTCCACTCTCTACCTCATTCTTCCTCCAATACAACGACCGCTGCAAGGGTGGGCGACCGAACAAAGTGGTGTCCGATTTACAGTGTAACGAGGCGTACGCCACGGATGCGGCATGTGACTACCCGTACTGCCCGTAGACTGTTGACAAGGCCATGGCTGTGATTGGTTTGGTCTCCATCATGTTTTGTTCGGTAATATCAAAGGCGTTTCCGACGCTATGAAAGGGTCCCAAAAGGTTGGGAAACGCTCAAAATGCTTGTACTACTGCTGTAGCTTCGCTTGGAGCACTGCAAGCCGTGGCTAACTCTAACCCCATCGGGAATACGGAACGCCATGCACTACATACGAAACTTCGTTCGGGACACAAACTTTCTTGTTCAGATAGGTTGTGTACTGGTCGCCGGGCCGAACGCAACGCCGAAACCAGGCAGCGATTAATCCTCAGGCAAACTTCTAGTCGACACCCACTCTTTTCGGAGCACTCTTGAAGCTATTTACTACTGGGTACTAACCTCGTTCGTCATATCCCCGAAGGTATTTAAGCCCTCCAAATTCAGCACCCGGGTGTCCTTCGAGTCCTCGTAGCACCCAACGAAAACGCCCGCTCCCGGGGCACCGGTGGGCTCAGGGGTCGGGACCGGGGGGGGGGCATCGCCAATGAGATAGGCGGTGAACTTGTCGTTGCCGCCGCACTGCTCGCCTGTTGAAGTGCCCGTGCACTCAAAATCGCATTCGTCGGTATCTAGCAGATCGCCGTTCTTCGTCAGGTCTGGGTCTACCGCGCACCAGCACTGTTGTGAAGTAGGGTTTGTATAGAGGAGTGAACAGTGTCACATTGGGGGGGGGGGGTTGCGGGAGGAGGAGGGGGGTGAAGAATCATCTACGGTACAAGTTTGTTCGTTGGTCTTGGTCAGATCGGGCTTTTTAGATACCAGCGCTACAGGGCTAAACTTAGCGCTTCGCCGTTTTTCGTGATGTTGGGGATCTGTTGCGCACCATCACTATTACTGTGTGTAGTTTAGAGAATCATACTTCTGAATTTTGGGGGGATATGTAAATAATAGATGTGCGAGGGGCGTCACGGAGAGAGGACACCTCGTCAAGATGGAAGTATCCTGGCAACAGCGAGTGAGATGCGACTAGTGTCGGTTAAAAATATACGTCGAGTCTCCAGATACCGACTGACTGCCACCCTAAACACTACCTCGTGCACGCGTACGTCAAACCTGTCGATGGAGTTCAATATTTGCGGTGAGATTCAACGAAGCAAAGCTGCCCCTACCGCAGATAAACAGGAAATCGAAAGCGAAGCCGGGCGTTTTTCGGTGGCGCAGAATCATGCCTACCCATTGGTTTCCTGCTGTTTCGAGATATTTTTGTTTTCACGTTGTTGAGAACGGCTGTGGGAGCGTTTTGCTACGCTGCGCTGACAAACAACTATTACGGGGGGCCATAGTTAACAGGACCAAATATTGTTGGTAAAAATGGTTAAATATATAGGTTTTTATGTACACCATAGGTCCTGTTAACTAGGGTCCCCCGTAATAGTGTATGCGGGCGCGTGCTACGCTAGAGGTAGCGTTGTTTCACCATTCCACTTTTGACTGACGGGTTCGTCACCTGAGTAATTACCTCACCCAATTATCGTTAGTGTCATTTTTCCTTACAAATGTTTTCGAACAGCACCTACGACAGGCCATTTGTTTCTCGAAAATAGTTTTCGGGAGATATATCGAGCTCCTATAGTTGGGAGCCTCAGAAAAAGCCAGGTGATACCTCTACCGTAGCACTTGTAAAAACGTCTGCATGGTACCCAGGGGGCACTGTATGTGCTGTATGCGCGAGTGGTTAGTGGAGAAGGAAGTAACACCCTCGAATGTAGCCACCCCTTCCAAACAAACCCAGAAGAATTTCCGAGTAGTTTGTCCCGAAAACGGCGCGTGCTTGTTTTGTAAAAACGAGTCTCTAGTGGGTTGATACTCGGAGATGTCGTTTGACGAATGCCGTGAGTTTCGACCAAACCAGCCCCTTGAGACCGTACGTACCTCGCTGGCATACTGGGTGCTGAAGTGCGTGTTGATTCCGTCTCTGCAAAGCGTGAAGCAGACCTGGGCGGGCACGGCACAGGTTGCAGCAAATCCGTCGTGACCAAACTCAGCAAACACGCAACAGAAAGGAGCGTGGCGAACGAAAGGTGTAGCAACCCTGACCGAATACAAATGCTTACCCCGGGTGATATGTGTTTGGTACGACTCTAGGACGGTGCTGCACTCGGCACCTCTTCACGGCACGGCAAGCGTTTGACCTAGACGAACTGAGCACGTGGTCTGCACGACGCGTGAATCCTCTCTGATGCAAACGGGGCCTATCTATACAGTTGACGAAATCTGCTGTAGATCGAGCTGAGTGGTACGGAGTCTACCGTAGCACAGCAGTACACCGACGCAACAACATGGTTAGCATGAGCCAGCCGTAGATTTCGATGAATCTGACTACCAGTGCGATTTTTAAGACCGTCGCCATGACAGGGGTGCACCTTCTTGTTCGACCCGTTCTACGATAGAGGTAGCACATTTCAGCTATTTTTTTTCTGAAACACGGGGTTCCTCGACCCCAAATCGTCGGAGTGTCAATCTTGATTTAGAAAAAATACGTTTTGTAGACTCGGGCCATGGAATTATCCGTCGCGATGCAATTAGATTTTTCCTGAAGTTAGTTTTCGGAAGAGGTATGGAGCTCCTCAAGTGAGGAGCCTCAGAAAATGTAGGGTGAACGTCTTTCGTAGAACGCCTCGTCCCGATACAATTTCCCGGTTT